>JAVYIG010008397.1:0-89821 GCA_035222895.1 Strongylocentrotus droebachiensis
GAAAATCATTGCGGAACCCGTTTTTTTCGCATCACCAATGCGCGGATCGGAAATCAGAATCATCATGTGGACGATCCTCATTTTAGCTGACACATCTGTCCGCACGAAGAAATTTGCGCATTGAGCACTGTACAGTGAGTTTACGCGCTGTCATTGGCTGATCTGCTCCAGTGGCTTCGATTTAGGTGAGAGAGGGCCTACCTAACAAGCAGAACTGACATGTAAGTTCAGTGGCAAAGTCGGCTAGGCTAGGCGCCAACTTACGAAAATGATTGGATGAACGATATGCGCATGCGCTAAATGTAAGCCAAAGTTCTACATGTACGTGGTCCGGTTCACGAAGACAAACCTTGTTTGTGCAGACGATCCTAATTCTCGGACCATCATCCCTCCTACTGTAGTAGATTTAGAATCTACTGGTTAATAATTGCAACCCATGCACTACGCACCAGCATGCAGCATCGGTTACTCAACGGCCAGGGCAAGGCGTACTGCAGACTCGGACAGACCCCCAACAACACTGCACAGCTCAGTACACTTTACGAAATGATGAACACTTGACAACTTACCGATCTCTACAGTGTCAAACAAATCGAATTTTTCTGCACTTTTAGGATAGTCCCTTAAATTCCTTCCGCTCAGGTTCAGTTTTCCCGATTTTTGAGCATCTTCAAGCACCTTTTCTAAAGACCTTAATTGAGTGCCTCCACTATGCGAGATGGTCACCGCCATTTTTCCATCAAACTATATTGACTAGATTCATATCATGCATATATCCCGGAAGTTATTGCATCCAAGATCCACAGTACACAGTTGTACATGTACCATATTTAGTTGTTTTGAGAAACCGTTCGCCTTTATAGAAAAGGTCGCTCGTCATCTACGACAATAAACCATACATTTCGAAGGGAAATAATCTTGGATAGAAAGTAAATAAGTATACAACTACCAAAGGTCTGTTTGTCACTGAACGAAAACTTCTAGTGCCTTGCCCCTCCCCCCTCCCCCCCCCCCCGCCGCCGCAAAAAAAACAAGAGAGAGAAAAACACAGATGGAAAAGAAGGAAAAGGGAAAAAGATCGAAGAGAAAGGAAAAGAAGAGAAAGAAGAAAAGGAAAAGGAGAAGAAAAAAAGGAGATGGGAGGGCGAAAAGGCCTCTATCCAAGGCTATAATAGTGCCCCCCCCCCACAAGCAAAAACAAAGGAGAGAAGTAGAGGAAAGGGAAAGAAAAAAGGAAAAGAGGAGATAAAGGGAATGGGGGAAAAAAAGGAAGAAGAAAAGAAAAGAAGGGGAATATCACTTGCGATTTTTCCGCCAACAAGTTGTGGATCGGGGAGGGGGCCAAAAGACCCCCCCCCCTCTTAAACGAGAGGAGGACAAGAAAGGGAAAGAGGAGAGAAAGGCAACACAAAGGAGGAAGAAGAAAGGAAAAGGGTGAAAGAAGGGTACATCAACTTGAGATTAATCCCGCCAATAAAGTGTGGATCGGGGGCCGAAAGAACCCTTAATCCAGCCCCCCCCCCCCCTTAAACAAAAAAAAGAGATAGAGACGGAAGGAAAGGGAAAAGGAAAGAGGAGAGAAAGGGGGAGGAAATAAAGAGGAAGAAGAATGGAAAAAAGGGAAATATCAGTTACGATTTTCCCGCCGACATGTTGGATCAGGAGGGGGGAAGAAAAAAAAAGGTCCTTGCTCCACCACACTCTCACCCCCCCCCCCCCCCCCCCCCTCTCAGCAAAAAGAGAGAGAGAGAGAAGAAAAAAAAGGGAATGGAAATGAAAATAATATTACAAAATCACTACATATCAGTAATATCAGTAACTGAAAGAAAGTTTTACGGGCAATCTTGACATCATCGGATTACAAAAATAATAATAATAGTTATGTATCCCTAAAGGGTAAAATCAGTAAATCAGCATATTTTGTAAAGTCCTCAGAAATCATCAGAAATTGTTAACTACTAGACGCGATCCAGTTGGTAGGAGTGATTCATAGTGGTCTTGTGGTTAAGACTGATCGCTTCACAATGCAAATAAACTCGCAAAAACTTGGTTCGAGTCCCAGCTATGCCTTTTTTTTTACCCATGATATTTCTATCATTTTTTTTTCTTCAGCCCATGATATTGACTTGTCTATTTCTTATTTTAAGGGGACAACCCAACCCCTCCACGTCCTTAACAAAGAAGAACATAAGATATGAATCTCTATGATTCTCTGAATTAGTAAGTCTTTTGCTACATGTACATCTAGAATAATAAATATCAATATGTAAAAAAATGCATAGATATTAGCAGTGTGACATATTGGTCTTGTGGATAGGCGATTGCCTGGTAATTGGAAGGTATATTGGGTTTTATCCCCATGTTATTATTTTTTTTTGACCTGTCGCAGTGGCGGATCCAGGGGGGGGGGGGCGCGGGGCCGGGGGGCCCCTCCCCCCCGCCCCCCTTGAGAAAAAAAAAACTTGTAAAATCCCGTGGTTTTTTGAGCGAACTTTCGGCCGGCACGATTTTAAAATTTTCTTTATGATTTAAAATAATAATTGTGCTCAATACCCCCCCCCCCCTCACTGAGCGACTTTTCGGTCGGCGCGATTTTTTTAATTTTCGGGAGCAAAAAAGAAAAATTGGGCCCCCTAAGAAATCCTGGATCCGCGCCTGATACCCAGCTTTAGCCTGTAATCCAGCTAAAATGTGGAAGTTACAAACTGATTCAGACGAGGACGCAGGTTCGAAACTGAGTCACGTCTTTCGGATGGTGACGTTAAAGGTCGGTCCCCAGACGTAAATAATCATATCTGATTGATATATACACGTCTGTAAAAACCCAATTACACACACACACACACGCACACACACACACATTCTTGTTATAATCTTTGAAAAACAGACTGATGTTAAAACCATTTTTATCTCATTAAAAGTACATATTTATTTATCCCCCTTCCCCTCGTCCTTCGATCCCCTCCCTCTTCCCCTCCCCACTTAAAGGTACTATGTCCCTTTTGCAGCCAACCTCAAATGCTGTAGAACTTTGCATGAATTATGAATATGTCATGTATGTCCTATCTGTGAAATTTAAACGTTAGCAGTGTCCTCATATTCAAATTATGCAAGGAAACCCGTTTACTTGCTAGACTTCACTGTCAGACACTATTGAGTGACTGATATAGCTTTTTTCTTCTTTGGTAATAACATACATGAAAAGAGTTGTAAAGGATACATGAGCATTTGTCTACATCAATAACCCACTTCTTGTGATGGCCAAGATTAAACTGATTGAATCTTTGCGCAGCATAAAACGTATGACCATTCGGTACAATTGTCTGAAAATCAAGACTATTACTTTTGGGCTCTATAGCCCTAAAGTCGATTTGACAACTAATAGTCGTTATTTTCCCACTTGAAGATATTTTCAAGACCCAGCTTTTTTAGGGAAGTTCTAAATTAGTATTATCTTTCAAATGCAGTTGGAATTTAACTTTTTCATTTGTTGGGCCTGCAAATGGGACATAGTACCTTTAACGGAATCGTAGTTTTTTTTTCATTGGATATAATCTAATTTACATTAAACCTACAAACAAACACAAATTTAAACGGAGATGTATAGGAATATAACTGAACGAAAGTGGCGTCGCAATTAGTACGCCTAATACACACAATGATACACTTCATGTACACCACGGCACCACGGCTCCACCACTATACCACCAACATGACCAATACAAAAAGCTTTGCGAAAATAATGTGTACGCCACGGCGCCCCTGTTTGTACATTATGTACATCTTTGGTCATATGCACGCGCAGGGAAAAGATCGTATACTAAATCGTTGTTTACCCTGTTCCTCTGCATGACTCTATCCGTGAATTGAATAACTGTTTGTTATGTGATTTCGTTTGACTTTAGACCATTACAGTCTTCAGGATGGATACCAAGCTGTTCCTGGTCATTTCTATTACATTCTGTATCACTTTTAAGGACTGTCATGCCATAAAATTGGGATCGTTGTCAACCGAAATCCTCTCGGCTCTCAGAGGGGATGAGGGGTCATTTCCGCAGCCATACTTCCCCGTGTCCGGAGCGGGAGCGAACGGCCAACCCGCGGCTACGCACAGCACAAGCTCCATGTACAACGGCGCACTGGAAGAATACCAATCTCTATTTCAAACATCGCCCTTCATCCCTCATTTTGCGGGGACAGAACCTCTTTTTCGTTTCTCTTCTCAAAATGGCCGTTCTGTGCCTCGCAGCCGACGCACAGCTGGTGCTGGCAATGAAGAGGACACGTCGACTAGCTCTCTCCCAGAATCTGCCAAGGATTTTGCCCAACAAGATGGTGATTTTGTTGTTGGTGGGACTTTTGCTGTGAACCTCCCAGACGGAGATATTCTTTGTGGCAGGCTTTTGGAGCCAGCAGGATTGTGGGTGGAATCCATGATTTACGCGGTAGATGTGATTAATAACAGAACTGATATTCTACCCAACCATAAACTCGGTTTTGATATCAGGAATGATTGCTCTAATCAAAATAGAGCTTTGACGGTAAATATGACATATAAAACAATAATAGGTAAAATAGTGTCAAAGTCAAAGTGGGAGAATTAGCTGCTTGAGAAGATTTATAGACTGTTTTGAACAAACTTAAAGATAATAGGGTTTAGAGTTAAAGAGTATTAAAAGGGAAAAATGGCCTTTCATACAATGTATTTGATTGTTGTTCATGTACATTACATATCAAAAACTCTGGGAAAAAAAGGCCCAAATGATGCAATTTATAAAATGCCCTTAATCATGTATGCATAGTTGAACTTCAATTGATGTAGGTTTGATATGGTCCTTCTTGTTAATTGCATCATTTCTGTTTTCTTAGTAACATAAGATTAAACAAGTACAGAATGAAGATAAGATTTTGAGTTTGTTCTTAAATCGTAATTAGCTGGAGCCTCTGATTTGTCTGTACAGGCGTAGAAGAAAAATATCTTTCAATATGTATTTGAAAGTTTGAAAGTTTGAATGCCAATTTCAGATGACAATTGATGTTTTCAGTGCACCAGTAATGTGGAATCGTTCTTATTTTTTTTTTCTTTCAGGAAGCCTTAAACTTTGTGGAGAACTCCCAGCCAAGCAACCAATGTCCTTTATCAGAGAGTCAAACCATTGGGGTGGTAGGGACTGGATCAAGTTCTACATCTATTGCTCTGGCCACACTCTTAGGTAGGTCACGACCACTCCAGCAAAGCATAGAGAGTCAATGCTAATGCCTATTGACCTCTAGCAATGCACTACATGTTCGTGTTAATAGGCAGCATTTGAATACATGAATAGTCAATACACTCATTACACACATTCATGCCGTTGCGGCTGATCGGCAAGTTTGAAAGTGGACTCACAATTTGAATTTTTAAATTATACTTTTTAACATCGGAAAGTTGAAAAAATTGTATTTTACTGCTATTTAGGTGTCTTTAATCGTCACTAAAGTACAGATTTTTAGTGAAATCAGTTGAGTTTTGTACAGTGGTGTTTGAAATGTTGAGAATCAATAGCACAGCTTTTAATACACAGCCAGGATAGTAATGCACCTATGTGTGGGTCACGACTGGGTTTTTGTGTTTCATATCTTACTCAAAAGGTACAATGCCTGCATTTCTGGGACTCAAAAGCATGGGTTAGCGTGGGGAATTTGACACTTTTCAGCTATTCATCTGATAACCTAGTGTAGTCTTCGCTTTTACATCCGACAGACCCAACACATGCATGTCAACCAACTTAATAAGAACCACCCAGTTAGGAAAATTAATCCTCATATTAAAACGCTGCATCTTAAGCCTCGGTCACAGATGCCATTACGAACTGCTACGAACGCCGTACAAACGATTTTCAGACAATGGAAATTCGGGAAGACAATGGAAAAACAGGAAGATTCGTACAATGTACGAACACATAGTTCGTACGAACCTTTGTGACCGTAGCTTAAATGACTGGCATGTTTTTAATCTCTCAAAGCAAGTTCCAGGTGGGACATGAGCTTTGGTGCATGCAACAAATTTTCACATATTACTGTACCCCCAGTAATTGGTAATTCCACAAAGCACCCCAAACTTTGACATTTCGTAGAGAAAAAAAAAAAAGAAAAGAAAAAGGAAAACAAAAATAATCTTAATTTTCTCGTAGAACTCTATTTTTCCTACAAACTAATACCAAAATTATCAATAATTTTATAAATTTACAGGAAGTTTACCTAAAAAATGATTGTAATTTAGCAAATCTTCACCGATTTTTAGGCAGATTAGCACATTCATGGGACACTAGAGGGCGCTTCGCATGCATACAGTTAGACAGCGCACGGGTTAGTAACCAAAATCATACCTCGCTCACACACTCTGTGGTGGGGAGCTACGGGGCTGGGAGTTGTCACCAAATCCAACGCACCTTCGGAGATTCACAGCGCGCAATCGTCGGTGTTCTACTCTAAGGACATTTTTACAAGTATGATTTTTAGTACGAGTTTCTGGTCAGTTTTCTTCTTATTTCTTTGGTTGCACAACGATTAAAAAGATAACTTCTTCAAATTTGCTGCTGACGTGATTCAGACTAGATCTTGTCCGATGTGTTTTCAAGTCAATTTTGTTAATATATTTTTTTGTATGAAGTTGCCTACAAATAATGGACGTTCTGTTTTGACTTGCGATTTTTACTGTTTCGGCGTACAAGCCGCACCCCGACTTTTTGATATTTTCTCTTCCAAAAATGCTGCGGCCTTTACGCCGGCAAATACGGTATGTGAACTATGACACGATGTACATATGAAAACTGCCAAGAGTACATGGTATGTTTTTGAAAGAGTACTTCATTAAGTCTGAAAAAGTGAGGCTATACAGTAAATGTAGGGCCATGCATAATGACTTTCATGTATCTTATTTTTGAAGGTCTGTTCAGTATTCCTCAAGTGAGTTACTCCGCTACCAGTCAACTCTTGAGCGACAAGCAGCTGTACCCCTACTTCCTCCGCACCGTGCCCTCGGATGAGAACCAAGCCCGTGTCATGGCTGACCTGGCGGACATCATGAACTGGAACTACGTGGCTATCCTCTTCTCGGCCAACAGCTACGGTGGGCCAGGTCGGAAGGCACTCTATGATAACCTGAAGGCTAAGAATGCTTGTATTGCTCAGGAATACTCACTTGGTAGTGAGAGTGCTGCCGCGGTTCCTGTTAAGGATATAGTAGCAAATCTGAAAGCAGATCCTAAAATACAGGTAAATATTGCTTTAAGCCTCTTAAATCCTAACATTATACAATGTACCTAACCTCACTCCTTTACCTAAACCCATCATATCTTCCAGGCCTGATAATTACCCGATTTAAATCGGTTTTCCAAATTAATATTTTTTCTTTTTTGTTTATCTTCTTCCCGATTTTACCCCTATTTTTCAGATTTCCCCCTTATTTCCCCCAACTTCCCCCCCATTTTCTTACTCATAAGGGGGGGGGGGGGGGGGGAGTATCTTTAGATGCCATTTTTTAAAAATATTTTTTACTCAAGGGGGTGGGGGGGGGGTAGTTAAGGGGGGGGGGGAATCTGATCTTTGATGAAGTAAAGCTTAGAACAATTGTATTATATCTGGACCATTTGTCAAAGCTCCCTTGGTATTACAGCAAGATAGGAAAATACTGTCACCAAAAATGATCAGACTTTGACCTTCTCTTTAATTTGCAGGTGATCTTCACGTTCGCTGGGAAGACGCACATCACTTCCGTCTTACAGGAAGCCAAAGAACAAGGTCTCACAGGACGGACATGGATCGCCAGTGACTCCTGGGGTGACTCTCTGACTGTTGTCAATGACTATTTGGACATCGTCTCAGGAATGGTCGGGATTGTACCGAAGGCAAGGATCGATCCTGGTCTCAAAAGGTAGGTTTTCGGGGGGGGGTGTTTCAAAAAGACTAAGATCAACTTTAAGTTGGACTTAACTATGGCAGGCCATTCATGCCACTAGTTCCTCTTAACCATTCCTGTCAATGGTTTATCATGGTCACTAATCTACAGAATTTACCTTTTTTGATCATTCATTATTGAAGTTAAAAATATTATCTAAAGATCATAATTGAGAGACCAATGGTGAGAGCAACCAGTGGCATGAATGGCCTCCTATAGTTAAGTCCAACTTAAAGTCGATCTTAGTCTTTGTGAAATACTCCCCAGTATCCCCAGTATTGATTGAAATGTACAGTTCATAGCTTCATAACTTAATTTTCCAAATTGAATGAATTATTTGTTGAAAGAATTGCTTTTAAGTTCATAACATAGATTTTACAATGTTTGTTGTACATGTACGTGAGAATCAAGGTCCTACACACAGGAAGAGTCTCTGCAGATTGTTGTCTATGACAATGCAGACATTGCTCCAGGATGGTCTGGATCATGAACAAGGCGGTTATCAGTCATGGGGAGTGTTTGACAAAGATCCTAAGACGAACTTAAATCTAAGTTGGGCTTAACAATTATGGAAAGCTGTTAGCATCTTTGAAAATATTTTGTAAAAGTTATTTTAAAAGGCATAAAATGTTGATTCAGATCATTCATATTTTCTATTATTATGAAAGATTTCATGTTCTTGATGTGGAATTTATGAAAAATCTAAAATACTTGAATTTTTGCTTTTGAATATATTTTATTTTAAGGCTACAAATGGCTCTCCATCATGTTTAAGTCCAACTTAGAGTTAAGTTTGACTTAGGATCTTTGTGAAACACCCCCTGGTGTCAAAGCTTAATTTGGTAAACCTGGCAGGCTCATCACTGCAGAAGATCTCATTTCATAATCTTGAAGATTACATGTACATTTATGTTCTGTGATCAAATCCCAAGGGTGATTCTTCTATTGCTGTCAATTTTTAAATGTACATTGTCTCAGGGATAGGTAGTTAGCATTGTTCCCATAGGAACCAAATGCAAGGATCATTCCTGGTCTCAAAATATAGGATTGATAATGCTTCAGTATCTTCAATCCAGAATATTAATTTCTTAACTTTTGTAGATTATCTCATTTGAAGATCAAGTGTGTGATAAACGTGTACATGTACTTGACAACCAAGGGTCACACATCACGTATTAAAGTTTGTTACAGTGTACACAGTTTAGTCAAAGTAAGTGTTTTTATATTGCCATCCTTCTTATAATGCTTTACTTCAGACTTATGTTTTTTCATAAATTGATTGCAATTGCAAAAAACAAACTGCAGCATACAGTATACATGTACAGTGATAGACTTATTTGTCAGAGTGATAAAAACTGCCTTACTTTGAGTTCTAATCTACAGTAATCCTTTGATGAATGCATTTGGTGTGTGTACATGAACAGTCCATTAGTTTTGTAGACGTTTTTATCTTTATGCTCAGAGATAATTCCCTCCACGTGTATGTTTAACCGATAACATTCATATGCTGAGTGAATTTACTTGAATTTTTAAGGTTATGAAATTTGTGCAACATACATGAATATATATTTGTTCAAATCAAGAACGTGGTATTATTTGGGGCTCCTGTTTAAAGGTCAAACTTTTCAAGTCTTAAATGTTAGTGTTCGCCCTGGCCCTACCGGGATCTACACATGCTCTGGTGACAGTTGCTTCACGATCAGTTTCTGTAACTAAACTAAAACTAAACAAAGCCCCAACCGCAGTGATGGAGCTACAACTAACTAAACATAGCTCTTGCAGTCAGTAATCTAAAACCCAGTGACATATAGCCAGGGCAAGTGTTGGATCATACCCTGATTGAATCAAATTGAATTGAATCAAATTATTCCATTAGGTGATTTATCAGATTCGATTTTTTATGATATTGTCTTTTAAAGAAGGACAATTTTGGAGCAGTTTATGCGAAATTTGCTAGTGCTTTCTAAATTATTACAGCTACATGTACATGTATTTAAGCTAAATCAGGGGTTAACTGGCTTTGAACACCCCCCTCTTCACCTCTCTGGCGATGCCACAATATTGCCTTTTTTCTCTTTTTTAAATATAAATTTTATCTTATCTTTCATACAGAGTTGTATATTGACAAAATATCTTTATTTTGTTGTTGGATGCACTTTTAGAATCTTTGAGCAATTTATTTACATACCGGTATACATCAACATGACATGTTTTTTTTCCACTAACTCCTGAATTAATTATTCATTTGACAATTTTTGAAATAAATAAATACCTGGTACAAGAGAATCTGTCTTCATGCACATCACTATGGAATTAGGATGGAATGAGGAAAATTAAGACTAATGGGGAGAGCAAGGTCCATTGTCCCCAGCATGTGCAGGATTTGGACTGTGTAAAGAAACAAATTGGATTACCAATGCAGTGTGCTATTCGATTAGAGAGCATTTAGGCTTTAATTAGGAAGTGCATGTACATTGCAGTGTACTGTACATGTACCTTTAGAGTGAATAACACTAGATATCATGAGAGGCATAGGGCTTTATAACTTCAATAAAAACATCTCTCCTTAATTCCAATGATAAATAAATTAATTACATGTAAATGATATCTACATGTACATGTACACGTATTCATATCCCCAAATTACTGAAGCTCTATGAATGATAATTGTTCAGATGCATGGTCGTAACCTCACATGTACTGTACTTGACATGTAAGTGTATTTTAGCTAGGATTTTTCTTGATACAGATTTACATACAGTGTCCTAGCATAAGCAACAAATACATGATTATCACACATGCACATAACATACTGGTAACTACAATGTGTTCATAGTGCATGATAATAAACTCTATACATGTATGGGCCTTACTTATTATCAATAACAGATTTTGTTTCTGACAGTTTCTGACAGCTCTATTATGACAGCTCATTTACTGAACATTCAAAATGTCTCCAAATATTCCCAGTGGAACATGTACATGTACAGTTCATGTATTTTCAGCCATTGCAACAGATTGATAGGGTGTGTAAATTTGTTTGGTTTGAGCCACCAGTCATTAAGATGAAATGGGTTCATATCCCACCGCTGCCACCATTCTAAGGGAAGTAGAACTAATCCACACAAGGGATGTAACATTAATCAGACCGAGCCATCTTTATATGAATACATAATGATAATAATAATAATAATAAATACTAATAAAGCGTACTAATCCAATAACTTACTCAAGGTGCTATACAAAACAAAATACACAAATCTCTCTCCAGAATTTAAACAACAACTTAGTAACTCTGATTAAATAAATCCGGTTTAACATGTTTCTGAAAGGTTTCTAGGCATTGAATGTATCAAATGGCACTTAGCAGCTTGTTCCAGAGGACTGGTGCAAACATTGAACAGTACTTGTGAAACATGGAGTGCACAGTAAACATTAATGTAAATGTACAGATATATACATGGACTTCATGTGCATTTACCTGTATTCCCTTTTTGGAAGAGAAAACTATTCATGATAATTTGACTAACCAGTATAATTTATTACAATATATCCTATAGGTACATAGCATCTCTGGACCCCTACACAAATAGCCGCAACCCATGGTACCAACTGACCCTCGGATCACGTTTCGGTTGTACCTTTGATGTCCCAAAGGATGACACACAGGATGACACAAAGGATGACACACCCTTTTGCCATGGCAACGAGACCTTTGCATCGATGCTGGATTCTCGTGGTGAAGGGGGCTGGACCTCGTTCATCATTGATGCGGTCCATTCTCTAGCCTTTAGCTTGCATGATATGCTATATGAGTGCAAAGGTAAATGTTCTCTACATTTTCCTTATATACCAAAAGAAAAACATATCGTCTATTGAAAGCCATAAAGGTCAGTTAACTCTCTGTCATGATACACCAATCAATGCATGACTTAACTACATCCTGGCTCTGAGGCGATGAAATCTTTCATGAAAGGGTTTAATTACATATCAAGGTGTATGTAATTAATACTGCACACCTGTCTATTGTGTACATTTTTTATTTTTAGATCAGGGGATTTTAATCACTATTACTTTACATTTGTAAGTCTAACTTGAAATCTTAATGATTTCCTTAATCCTTATTCTGCCACTATGAAAGCAAATGCTTAAATCCTAGAGAAGGGTGATTCTTTGAAATGTGTCCTGCACGACATTTATACTTTACCCATTTATTTTATCAAAAAATGAAAAATCGCCCGATCCAGCCATTCACTAATGGGTATAGGGAAACAAGAAAGAATCATAAGTAATTGATCATACACAAATGTTATCATATGAGTGCAGAAGATGAACAAAAGGTGTATGTAATATGTGTCTCATTGCATAGAATTGCCCATAAGAGAGTTTTACTTAGCATACAAAGAGTTGCATTGTGAGTATCTTGATCATTATCCTTAGAATATCGCCATCCAGGATAACTGTAATGTAGACAATTACTCCCAGAGTGATATTATCACCCAGGCAACCACGTACATGTGTCAAGCATAAATCTACCACCTGTAAACGGTAATAACTCCCTAGTATACTTTGTAACAAATTCTGCACAATGATGGACAATGACTCCCTGTAGGAAGATTTTAAGTAGAATTATTTCTCTCTGGGTCATTACTACCTCCATGTAAGATACCATACAAACTATTTAAGGATTGCATTCCTTTTCTATATGAATATTAAGTAAAACCGTTCCTGAGTATAGGGGGTAATTGCTACCTAGGATTCTGGACAAGTTTCTGTTCAAGTTTTGGCTAAATATATTGGGTCTTTTTCATGGGATAATATACAAAAATATGATCTTCTTCTTCTTCTTCGGGTATACTCCTCAACGTTCCGTAAGGAACCAAGCGAGGAGGATGGGGGGTGCGCACTGTGCTTGTTTAGTTCTTATTGCTTGAGTCTTGGTTGCGGAAAAAGTTGGTTGCTTGGAGTTTGAAGGTGTCAATGTTCGTGGTCCTTTGGATGTCTGAGGGTAGAGAGTTCCAGTCCTTGATGGTACGTGGGATGTAGGAGTGTTTAAAACAATTGGTGCGGGTGGAGTATTGGATAAAGGAGTTTCCTGAGGTACGTCTGGTGGCTCGTGTAGCTGGACGCAGGTAGTCCGACACCGGCAGGGCCAAGTGCCCCCCCCAAGGCTTTGTGCAATATACAGACCCTCGAAACTTTCCTTCGAATAGAAAGCAAGTCCCATTCTAACCCCACCATTAGTTTTGTCGCGCTGGTAGTTTGCCTGTAGTCATTGCATACCATTCTGGCTGCCCTTCTTTGAACCTTGCCTATTTCCTGCGTATGTTCTTTGGTATATGGGTCCCAGACACTAGAACTATATTCTACAATTGGACGGACTAGGGTTGTGTAAGCTAAGGATTTAGTTTGTTTAGTACATGATATAAGGTTTCTACGGATGAATCCATTGACCTTATTTGCAGATGATGTTATGTTAGAAATGTGTTTATCCCACTTTAGATCATTGGAGATCTCTACCCCAAGGTACGAGTGAGAGGGGGTTTCCTGTAATACGGTACCTCCAATGGAGTACTTGGTTATTACAGGGGATCTAGAAGCGTTAAATCTAAGAACATGACATTTTTGGGGGTTTAGTTGCATTTGCCACTTATCCACCCATGCAGAAAGTCTGTCAAGGTCGTCCTGTAGTCTGGTAGCGTCGAGTTGAGTTTTGATGCCAGAGTATAAGATACAGTCGTCAGCGTATAGTCGTACAGTCGAGGATAACTCGTCTGGTATGTCGTTAACGTAAATTAGAAAGAGTAAAGGTCCGAGCACTGTCCCTTGAGGAACGCCCGACTTAACCCTAACCCACTGTGAATGTTCTCCCCCCAATATTACCCGTTGGTGCCTATCTTGTAAGAAGGATGAGATCCACCTGTTGGTTTTCCCATTGATACCGTACTGATTAAGTTTAAGGATGAGACGATGATGGGGCACAGTGTCGAACGCTTTAGAAAAGTCAGTAACAATCATGTCAGTCTGGGTCCGTTTGTCGAGAGAAAGGGTAAGGTCGTGCATGGTTTGGATTAGCTGTGATTCACAGGAATGACCTTTCCTGAATCCGTGTTGGTATTTACTGAGTACGTTGTACGACTCAAGATGGTTCATTATATCATTATATGATCATATGTATTTACATATTTTAAAGCTACTGCTGTACAATGTATATACAGATGCATTTGTTATGACAATCCTTGGCAAAATGGCAAATTATTGCAGTAAAAAAAAAAGGAAGAAAGAAAAATGCAGCTTCATTAAACTTTCCACTGCACATTTGGGGAAGGTAAATGTATCTGAAGTTTGTTGTATGCAATGGATGCCATATGTTTTATATATTTTGCCCTACTTTCTATAGGATCATCATGCCCTGGTGCTAATTCCAGCGTACTGAACACGGAAGACTACTTTCAATACGTCAAGAACGTTACCTTCCCTGGTCTTACAAACCCAACATTCAGGTTTGATGAGAATGGGGATCCACTGGCCCAGTATTACGTCAATAACCTTCAGGTAAAAAGAAGTTTAGCCATCCTAGGAATTTCTGTGCTTTTGTTTGACTACCGGTGATGGACATACAAGACAACAACAGGTCATGATATTTAAATGATAAGCTAGATTTTCATGTAAGTCATTAACTGGTCATTTTCCCAGTATCAGAGCATTGCACATTTATATAAGGACGTATGTAGCCTAAAGATCTTAAAATTTCAAACATGTCTTGTGACATTGGTTAATTTTTCATTCTGCATTCAGAGTCAGTCAACTAGATGTATAAAGTGAATCTCATTAATTAATGAAAATGTCTGAAGCATGTTGATGTATGGTGTCTGCAAAGAGACTACCTATATTTAACTTACACACCATTATAGGATTGATGATGGACATTTTGAATTTTAAAGGTTATCTAACTCATCTTTTTTACATCGTATACTTTTTGAACAGAATATAGAGGAATTATCTATCATGAAAATTAACATTTACTGTGTGGTTAGGTATCAAACATGAGATTTTCTTGAAATACATAGGCTTTCGGAACTAATTCTGTAATGCAACTGTGTTTCCAATATGCCAGGAATCTGATGGGGACTATGACTTCATCGAAGTCGGGAGTTGGGACCCTCTGCAGAAGTTCATGTGGAGTGATGACATTGTCTGGTCAAGCGAGGGCGTCAGTCCCGTTTCTCGTTGCTCAGCAGACTGTCCCTCGGGGTCTTATATTGTCAGGGAGTCCATCAACTGCTGTTGGGATTGTGTCAGATGTGAAGGTAAATTGAAGTCCCATTTGTTTGTTTCTGTGTCTGTCAGTTTGATATTCTATTATTAGTTGATGAAACTGTATAGTTAAGAGGATTGAGAGGGTTGAATGGCACTTTTTCTACTAGTAATTTGATGTGGTTACTTAATTTGGGCTATTAAAATCTTTTTCTTCCCTTCAAATCTCTATTTTGCTGTGGTACTTTTTATTTGTTGTGCCTCTTAATAATCAATTTTATTAGAAGTAGTATAGGCAGTAGCATGAGTAGTAGTAGTAGCAGCAGTCATCGATGTCATATTCCTCTGATATACATGTTTGCCCGCAATTTCTATGATAGGTCAATGCATATATGATAATAATATGATTTACATGTATTCATATTCAGCGGGCAGCATTAGCACTGCAGTTAACTCTGAATCCTGTCGTCCCTGCGCTGACGGAGAACGCACCGATGCCGACCAGACCTCGTGCATTGTGAAACCCATCCAGTACCTTCAGTGGACCGATCCATTCAGTATTGCCATAAGCATCTGTGCCGTACTGGGCTTCGTTGCCGTGGTCGTCTGCTTTGGTACGTACGTCCGGTATCGGCACACGCCTACCATTAAGGCTACCAGTACGGAGCTGAGTTACATTCTGCTGACGGCGATCACGACCACTCTCGTCTGTATCTTCCTCTACCTGTCAAAGCCAACAGATCTCATGTGCAACCTACAGGTATTGCATAGGTTTCCATTTTTCTCCCCTTCCCTCTTCTGTATATCTCTCCCCCTCTCTCTCTCTCTCTCTTTCACACACTCCCTAGCTATCTGTCCAACTCTCCAAGCTTACAGATCTTATGTTTAAATTGGGACCAGGCACTACAAACTCCCCCCTAAAAAAAAAAAAACACAACTTACATGGTATGAATTCCGGATAAAGCTCAGTAAAGGTGTGTTTGGTCAGCATGGTTATATTTTAGTTTTAGCATATCTTCAAAGACTAACAGTATATGTTTTTGTTTTGTTTTCTTCAAAATTTGAAAGCACCAAACACTTTACAAGTGGTATTTTTGCCAGTTTCTTGTAGACCTTTGCTTGTCTGATCTAGAGTTTGTTGTTATGGTGCTTATGACACTGGCTAATTGCTACATTTTACTTAGAGTAAAGTGTTGCATGGATGAAATAGATGCCTAAAATTTTAGTTTGTCAATAAAGTGTCATTAGAATAAACATCCATAAAATTTGAATACTGTAAAGTACATGAATCTATTATATTGTTATAATCTCTATACTTGTAGATCAGTCTTCTCGGCTGTAGCTTTGCTCTCTACGTCGCAACCCTGTTGACAAAGACAAATCGGATCTCAAGAATCTTCAACCGCAAGCTCTCGCAAGGGAGACCATCCATGTTCCTCAACATCAAGGTACAGTATAGAGGTAGACCTGTTGGTTCCGTGAACAGGCCTATGAGACAATTTATTGGGTGCTGCAAGGAATGTCAAGTAAAAAGCAAGAAATCAAGACCAGGGCCCTGTTGCCCAAAACTTACCATTGATGGTAACTTTGCCATCAATGGTAACTACCATTGAACCTTGGTTTTGATTGGCTGTTGAGCCCTGTTACCATGGTAGTTGCCATTGATGGCACAGTTACCATCAATGGTAAGTTTTATGCAACGGGCACAGCTGTTCCATTTCCTTTTTCATGCCATAAATGGACATCTATTAATATACATCATCAATTATGTGTACCAAGTTTACCGGTACTACCAATCTAATGATAATCCACCTCAGACATTTCGATGGAGTTTTAATCCCTCGTGTGTCAACTTACACAATACCTTGTAGGTCAGAGAGCATGCTAAAAGAAATTACCCACTTTGAATACCTCTTTTGTCTGTTACATATTGTACTTTTGGACTATATACTCTTCCTTTTTTCAATGGGTAATGAATATCCAATTGTGATAAGTAATTTATCATTTTAAAGTTTAAAATCCTCTCGTTTAGAATAAAAACTTAATAATAACAAATATTGTGGTTTTATGGTGTCTTTCCTCAAACGCAATATGCACATGTACAGTGTATCTTGTGAATTATCTTTGCTGTGAACCATGCAGTATCTGTACTTTCTCTTGAATCTCATGCAGTACCAAGTAATATTCGTGATGGTGATAGTCCTGGTCCAAGCCTGTCTTCAAGTCCTCCTGAGTCAGATGTTCCCTCCCGAAGCCGTCTATGACTACTCCCCTCCCGAGGTGACCGATCTGGTCTGTAGGAACAACATCCTCAGCTCCATCCTTGCGTTCAGTAAGTCCTCTTCTAGGAGATCTGGGCCCTGTTTCATAAAACTTGATATCAATAACACGTTACAAGCTACTGTTATAAGCTACTGAAATCATGGCATCTGATTGGCTGAGAAAAATGTTGTCATTGAAGTGTAGCATTTGTTATTGAAAACAAGTTTTATGAAACAGGGGCAGTATTCTGAACCCTGTGTTATCTCTAATATTGTTGTATCTTTGGAGATAAGATAAAGTTGGTATTCTGAACATTGTTGTAACTTTTGTGTTATCTTTTGTTGTATCTTTTCTCTCATCTGTTGGGTCGCGCCTGCTTTCAAACTTTGGTGCGCTTGTAATTGTGCTTATTAGTAATAAAATGGCGCTTAATCCTCATTTGCATATGCGCACGAGAGATAATATGTCGAGATAATTGGTATTCTGAAAGTTGTTGTATCTTTTATCTTATCTTATCTTGCATGGTATTTACAACAATATTTACAACAGGTAGGGGGTTGTTGTATCTTTTGTGGTGATATAATGGCGGCAATCTCTCTTGCCCAAAACCAACTACGTGCCAATAGACGAGTTAGAAGAAGATTGTGTGTTGAACGGAAACATCACAGATGAGAACTTTCTAAGAAATTACATGCTAGGATATGACGATTTTAATGCTCTCATCTTAACCAATATAGTGAAAGCGTGATTTGTCTTCATGATCCACATGCAACAGCGCATAATGATGGCGCGCGCAATAAGCGCTCAAATAACTAATTACGCCCAAGATTAGTATGCGCTAGGCGCAACTTCAGATATGGCATAAACTATTCCTATTGGTTGACCTACTTATCATGCTTATATAAAACAGATTTTGATTGGTAGGGTCCATACAAATGGGCGTGTCAACAGCGGTCAAAGATAAGATAGAGGCGGTCCTACAAGAGATAACACAGGGATAAAATGATGTTCAGAATACCAACTTACAACAATATTAGCGCTGTGTTATCTCTGGAAGATACAACAAAAGATAACGCAAAACTTACAACAATGTTCAGAATACCACCCCAGGGCTCTGAATGGATTCCATAATATTGCTATTTGGAGCAAGTTATCTGCCATTTTGGTTAATATACATGTGCAAATACAGTCAAACCTGCTTTTGTGACCACCCTGTCTACAAAGACCACATTTTTTGTTTCCCTTGAAAATAGTTTCTCATTGAAACTAGTACTGAAGGCCACTTCCATCGATTGGTTATCAGTTGTCCACCAAGTAGTTTAAAATTCCCCATTAGATTTCATACTTATATACATGTATGCATCTTAAAGGCATCGTTTAACAATGTTAAATCATGTGTTATCAGTGTCTGTGATATGGTGTAAAAAATCTTTGAGTGACCGGTATTATCATACTCGTTTTCCCCAATAGTCTGTAGTGTTATGAAAACTGTTAGGAAAACACAAATTTGATTTCGTTTATCAATCATAAATATCTTAATAATCAGACTGACTATCGGCTTGTAAAAGTCATGGGTTCCTGACTGACCTAAATGTTTATAATTATCATTGCAGCATGAGCTAAATCCAGGATTTTGTTTCAGAATCTGAGATAATGTTACCCAATCCCTTCAAAGGTTTACCAATATTCGTGTATTTCTTTCTCTTCCAGTCTACAACCTCCTCCTAGCCTTGCTGTGTAGTTTCCAGGCATTCCGCATCCGTAAGCTGCCCGGCCAGTTCAACGACTCTCGCGGGATCTGTTTCTCCATGCTCACGTTCTGTCTCCTGGCGTTCATCTTCATCGCTACAACATTTGCCACCACTGGCAAAATGAAAGCCATGATTAGCGCCCTCTCTTGCCTGGCTTGTGCATTTTCAGGTACGTTCTGTAGTTACTCTTGAATCATATTGCTCATTAAAAAAGGGATGAGGGTCTATTTTTGTGTTTTATGGCAAGAAAGAGATTGATAGGGTGTGGAAATTTGTTTAGTTTTAGCCACCAGACATTAAGATGAATTGGGTTCAAATCCCACCGCTGCCACTGATCTAAGGGAAACAGAACTAACTAAGTTTATATAGTGCATTATGTGTGATAAACTCCATATGCTTTACAACATTACTATTAATACTTCTCGTCACTAAATAGTAGTCCACAAACCTAAATACTTAAAAATCACATTACAAAGAAATATTTACTGTGGTACTTGTTTGCCTCTAAACTGATCAAGGATAAACCATATTTTATATTTTGCTTGATTTATCGTGACAGTAGTAAAAAACAAAACAAAAAAACATTCTTTTGAATTGCTTTTGGTCTGGGCAACCAAATTTGGAAAATATTTGGTTGCCCTGCATGGTCACTCAAGAAGTGAGTTGGTAATGTGTATATATGTTTAATGATAATATTCTAAATATTCATAAAATTCCAACGACAACGATTGTGACCCGAAGATAACATGAACAAATAATAATTGTATAAAAAGCAAAATTTTATTCTACTTCATCCCAATTCCTATCATGTAGGCATCCTCTGCATGTTTGTACCCAAGATATGGATCGTATGTTTCAGGCCCGAGCTCAACATCCGTCAATCAACGCTTCGACTCCCGGCCTTATCCACTCTCAATACAATCACAGGAACTGTCAATTCTGATAGGGTAAGCTCATGATATTGTCAAGCCACTTACATGTGATAGATCCTTTTTCGGTCGAGAGCTACATCATTGATATGTGGAAATTGGACAATGAAAATTATTATCCATGGAAATGCACGTTTCAAAGATAAAAATAGTGTAGACTTTTGTTTGATCTAAACAACAACAACGTAATCATCAGGATTTAAAATCCATGATTGATATAATGTTCCACCTAATGTATATTTCCTTTTATTTAAAAAATATATATTTATAAATAATAACATTTTTATGCCTCCGCTACAAAGTAGCCGGAGGCATCATGTTTTCGGGTTGTCCATCCGTCCGTCCGTCCATATTTCCCGTTCTCGTGATCTCGTTATCTCAAGAACCAATTGATGGATTCCCGCCAAACTTGGGTCATGTATGTATCTTGCAAAGCCAATGAACTGATTAGATTTTTGGGTCACGAGATCCAAGGTCAAAGGTCACAGGGCTCATTATGTATGCAAAAATAGCTTGTGATCGCTTTATCTCAAGAACCCATTGATAGATTCCCGCCAAACTTGGGTCATTTATTTATCTTGCAGAGCCAATGAACTAATTAGATTTTGGGGTAACGAGGTCAAATGTCAAAGGTCACAGGGCTCATTATGTATGCAAAAAAAGCTCGCTTCTGTTTTGGTTTGTAAAATTGCTCCATGGCGGAGGCATCATGTTCGACTGCGTGCGGTCGAAGGTCCATCTAGTTTTTAATGATCTCCTAATCTGTAAATACCTGTAAATACACAACTTTTTTAAACACACCTACACCTAATATTATGAAAGGATTATTTGATATTGATAAGAAATGGAACAAACGATTATCTTTTCCTTTGCATGTTTTTTATCTGTGTCATATAACCTATGTGATTTATTCTAACCGTTCTTGATCTTCTTGGACTATTCTCCTTGCATGTGATTGTTACGCAACAATTGCAAGGTAGCACATTTCTAATCTCCTCTGAATGTTTATTTTATTAACGACCCCAGTTCTTGATCTACATGCATTAAAGGTAATACAAAGTTTTGGTATTGGGTCATGAATTTGGTTCAGATGAACATATTGGAGGCATATGCGATCCTAAAATATTCAGTGAACGTTGTCGCGTCTGAAATCGAGTCTAAAGTTATGAAATTGTAAAAAATACACTCTTTATGTTGTATAGCTCCCTCTCAAGGTCAAGTTTTAATTAAGCTATAAAACAAACTTTCTTGACTAAAATCGACCGATCAGCTATTTCCGTTTGGAAACTATTTATCTCAACTACATATTATGAGATTTTCATGATCGCAGCTACCATTGTACGGCCGTAGGCGCTATTTGAAAATTATCAAAATTTACCGGGAGCACCAGTAAATTTTTATATTCAATTTTACTCAAAAGCAAAAGTGTTTCAGATGCTAAATTTTCTAGTGCTTATAAAACTTCCACAGGGTCATCCAAATATATCAAAATTGTAAAGAATCACTATCCACCCAATTTTCAAAAATTCCCCAAACTTTGTATTACCTTTAAGAGGAGATTCTGAATAAATAATGTTATCCTTGGACCGTTGATCCTCTTTACCTTGATTTTATCTAATTATATAAAGTAATTCTTTGTCAAATAATGTGACAACCCTACTCATCTTCCAGTAAGTTATTTTTTGTATGTATCACTTACTTATGTGTAAACCAATCGTCTAACTTGACTTTAATAATTGTCCAAAGGTCATGTTTTAAAACTTATCGTAATTAAAAAAAAAAAGTTAATGTGAGCAATCCTAACTTCTCTTGTTAAATTTATTTAGTGTATGACCAATCCACTTTAACTATTTGTATAATTGTCCAAAACACATGTCCATGTACATGTACATGTACATGTGTTTAAACTTATAGTAAATATTTGTAAATTAATGTCTCAATTTTCTACCTGTATTGCTGTCATTGTATCACCAATTCTCTTTAACTTGACTTAATTGTTTTACATGTAATCGTGAAGGCACATATATTTAAACTTATGACATCTATTCTTGTAAACGTATTTAGGGAAGAGCCCGGAGGAATGCTGTTTTTATATTACCGGTAAACCTTTCTTACTTGATATCACTCATGTCATCCATGGTATAGAAAGATATGAGGGGTGTGGTGTAGACAAATTCATTTACATAGATTTCTAGGAATGACAGGTGTTCAAGAAGAAAGTTTGTTTGTAATTTGGCTCAATATCTTTCTATGCTTTCCTTTTATTGTACTCCCCCTCTCCCTTATCTCTCCCTCTCCCTCTCTCTCTCTCTCTCTTTCTCTCTCTCTCTCTCTCTCTCTCTCTCTTTTAATGTGGCCAGTTTCAATATCTACTCGTTGATTTGAAAAATTGTATGTAATTTGTCATCCATGGTATAGAAAGATATAATGGGAGTGGTGTAGGTAGGTTCCATCTAAGAGGGACAAGGTGTTCGAGAATAAAATTTGTTTGTTTGCAATGTTTTTCTTTTATTGCTCTCTCTCCCCCCCCCCTCTCTCACTCCCCCCCCCCCTCTCTCTCCCCCCCCCCCCTCTCTCTCTCCCCCCCCCCCCTCCCCCCTCTCTCTTTCTCTCACTATCCTTGTGGCCAGTTTCAATGTCTACTCTTTGATTGGAGAATTATAAACTTCTGATTGTGTACTTCATTTCGCCCCTTCTTTGTTTTAAACACATCTTCTTCTGGTTAAATTCCCTTTCTCCTTCTTTCCTTACCTTCAGATTTGGGATAAGTTCTTAATATATTATTAACTCTGTTTCTTCAATGTCAACTTCATTTTCTGTTTAATATTTCTGGGTCTGAGGAGCAGCTTCTGCTCAATATCAGTTCTGATTGAGCAAATATTTATCTTATATAGTCAGTATTTATATTTAGCAGATTATGTACATTGTAGGTAGAAAGGAGCTCTCATATTATTGATACATTATTGCTATTGATACAAGATACAGCGCAGATTAGGATGTAGTATAATTTGTATAGTTAGACTTCTTTTTACTCACATGTAGAGTTTTTGCTTTGGGGGAGGAGTACTTATTTAAGCATTCTGTGTGTGTGGGCCTTAATACTTGCGTAGCACTGTACAGTATGTAAACATGTATAGAGGTAAGTGCGCTAGCCTCTGTCTGCTCCCTAAAGTACCATTAAACTTTTGATTTATTTGTCAGCGATAATGACACAAAACAATCTTGAAATTATTTATTTTTACATCAAATAACAAGGATCTCGGGGTTTCAATGTATAGAACAAATGATGCATGTTTTCATTCCTTCATTACATGATCTATCAGCTCTTGTTGAGGCTGTTTATGCACCTATCATACAAAGCTTGAAGGCTTGGTACACTAGATGCATAAAGTCTCAACTCCAGTGTGGATATATCGTATAATGAACTCATTGGCATGCGCCATTTATATACTTTAATTGAAACTGACGTTAAGTGTATTCAATCAATAACATTCATCTAATATTCATCTGGAATTATTTCCCTTTCATTTCTAATACACATACCTGTATATATATATTGAAGTACTAATATTAGCATCATACATTTTTATTTACACAAGTATTGGTATTAACACTACAAAATAACCACACTTATACTAACAATTCAAAAACACTAATTCTTTTATGTTTCCTGGATGAACACATTACACGTTTCATCCAAATAAATTTGTGCAATATCAAAATTACCGTTTATATAAAGACAACTTGAAAGGGAAGATGATTATATATTCACTTGCAAACACAGGAGGCTCATTTAGTTTGTGTGAATTGTAACCACCAACAGAAAAAGATTTACAATGGAATTACAGGCAAGAAAACAAAGCCATTAGTCATATATAACATTGCAGAATTTTAGAACATTAATGCTAATTAGAATCAAGATAATGAATACCTTTTTCTAAGTGATTATGAATTATGAATTACTTAAGTTATTCATTTCTATCTGAGCTCGCTTTGAATTTATCAATAACTTTAGTAGGCATAAATGCTACATGTACTGTCCATATAGACTGGTACTGTACATGTATATTCTCACCTTCCAAAAAAAAATGGAAGAGTATTTTATATATTTTCCTTGACATTTTAACAAGTGAGATGATTAAAATATAGTTATACAGTAGGCTTGCAGGTGCACCATGTGAGAGAGAGAGAGAGAGGGAGGATTGAGGAGTCCTGAAAAGTTATAAAATATAGTTATAAATGAAACCTTGATGAACCTCACTTTTGTTTGAAGAATTACTGGAACTTTAAGTATTTGTTATAGTTTTATTATACTAGAAGATGATTAGTGAAAAATTTCCTCCTTGTAATTTGGTCTTTTTATGCCACAAACAAAAGATACATATTTTCTTTCCAATTATTTCTGTAACACCAACAGTTAACAACTGAATTCTGTTATCCTCATAGGCTTAGTACATAACCGACCGGTTCCCATAGTTAATGGGTTAACAGAAGTGTTTATTGTCCATCCTCCTCCTCAGAGCAATGGTGCACCCATGAATATGACTCGTTCCGCCACGCTGGCCAGCCGGGCCCAGGGCCGTGCCAACACGTACAACACCGACAGTGATCATGACAGCGGGGCATCGTCCGCAAGTGACGATGAAGACACGGAGGCCATCGATGAATTCCTGGAGGAGCTGGCAAGGCTGGAGAGAGAGCTGAGGGATGCAGAGAGGGTGAGGGACCAGGCAGTGACAAAAGCGGATGAGATGTATGAAGAGCTGCAGAATGTTGAAAGACGGTAAGTATTCAAGCCTTGTGGCTGGGAGAGAGAGTGGGAGAGGGAGAGGGAGAGAGAGAGAGAGAGAGAGAGACAGAGAAAGAGATAGAGAGAGACAGACAGACGGACAGACAGAGATAGGGAAAGCTGATGATATGTATGAGGAGCTGCAGAATGTGGAAAGACAGTAAGTATTTGAGACTTATGGCTGGGAGAGAGTGGGAGAGGGATAGAGAGAGAGAGAGACAGAGAGACAGACAGACAGAGAGACAGAGATAGTGAAAGCTGATGAGATGTATGAGGAGCTGCAGAATCTTGGAAGATACAATGGAGAGAGTGGGAGAGGGACAGAGAGAAAGGGATAGTGTAACATGAAGACAGATGTAAAGAAAAAGGAATACAGACAAAATTTGAACAACAACAAAACAGAGAGACATTGACAGAGAGAGCGGGGGAAGACTGATTCGCGGATTGAGAAAGCTTTAGGGGGATAAAGGTGGCAAGAAAAAAGAGAGCAGGAGGAAGGAAGGAATGCAATTTGTGCTGGGGTAGACAACTATGCACTTACAGTAAAATGTACATCTTCTTTGATGGTCATTTCTTGGTCTGACCTCTCTCTAGCAAAATCCTGTCCAGTTTGTGATGTCAAACCAAATAATTATTCTTTGTTTCCCCTACATGTATGTCTCATTCCTACAACTATAACGAAATGTAGGGCATAATCATTATTAAATTGACATAGAATTGAACCATTTTGTAGTTGATGTTATTAAGTTCAATATAGATGTGTCGTGGTCGAGTGGATATGTCACTGGACTGTGGATCACAAGGTCCGCGGTTCAAGTCCCGCTGCGGCACTAATGTCCTTTGGCAAGACATTGATCTACATTTGCCACTCTCTACCCAGGTGTTAAATGGGTACCCGGTAGGATGCGAAAGTTAATGTGTCAGATGAGCAAGTGTGTGCTTGTTCAATATGACGCCTGGCTGGAATGCTCCCCAGGGAGTGGAGAATGTGCATACATTGTGTGCGGGTAAGCCTGAATCCGATGACCAGGGTAATAATATATATCTGTAAAGCGCTTTGAGAGGGCCTGTGGTCCTGAAAAGCGTTCTATAAGAATGAACTATTGTTATTATTATTATTATACTTTTTTTTTAAATAGACATCGCTTTGAGCTGGAGCAGGTGAACGAGGACTATGAGATGGAGAAGACCAGGATGAGGGAGACCTTGATTGAGACCGGTGTGGAGGAGGAGCAACTGCAACAGATTGAAAAAGGAGCACAGAAAGGAGCAAAGCAAGCCGTCAATGTGAGTACCCTGGTACCAGTTTCACAAACCTTAGTATCGATGACTCATCTGCAAAGATTGTTACAAGCTACTGAAATTGTTGCATTTGATTGGCTGTTGACAAATTTTGTGTAGACTCAATATACATTGAGATTGAGAAAAAACTTGGGCATTAACTTTCTTCTAGATAAACAGCTTTGGGCTTTCTGTGTGAGGAATCATTTGGTAACTTTTTTTTTCCATGGGAAAATAAAGTGCTATGCAACACATGTAAATAAAGTCAGGCACTCTCTCATTAAAAGTCATTTCAAATTGCCTATTTTTTGCCTATGTGGTAGAGACTATTAAACAGCATTATACAATTGAAGCATATGGCACATCTAGTCTAGAATATAGCATTCATACGCCATCGCCTGAGTTTTTATTCTGCATGAAAAACTAAACAAAAGCTAATCTAACCTTCATTTCTGAATGATATTGTGGATGTTTTTTGTAAAATTAATCTAGGAGAAAATGAAGAAAACTGGAAAGCGTGCTGGTGTACAAGTAAGTCAGCAGGAAAATAATAAATTGATCATTACATTTCATCTTGTGTCATTATGGATTTCATATCAACAGCACCGCCATCATCATCACCGTCATCATCATCATCATAATCATTATGCCCCCACTCCCCCCCCCCCCCCCATTAGGACGACTCAATAATTTGTAGTCTCTACTACAAAGTACATGTACTTTCATGTTGATAACATCTTATAAAAGTACCCATTTATGAAGAATGCTTTTTAGAATGCTAGAATTTTGAAAAAAATTCACTTGAGATTAAATCCAGCTGCATGAACATGTAAATTAACTTCTTTTTTTAAAGTGTTAGTGTTTTAAAGTGTTCAACCAATATGATGTCGTGGCATACAGTGTGTTTAACTTTCTTAGACTTTGAACTTTCTAAACTCATTCTGCGTGGCACTAATTATATCCCTTGTTTTAAATAACATCTCTGTCTCTCTTAACTACTTTTCCGTACAGATACTCATGTACTAACACTTTTATTTTGTATAGAACACCATTGATCATTGATCATTGATGTAGTATTGTATCTTTTCTTGTATGTATCTCCTCATTTCAAACTTCTCCTGTTGTATCTTTATGCTGCCATTGGAATAAAATAGATGATTGAACAAAAATGAAGGAAATAATTTTGTAAATGTATCATAACCCTAACCTTTTCATTTCCAACAAGCAGTATTGTCTACATGTAGTTCTTTATTTGATATTACTAACCCATGGATTCATTCATTAACCAAGTGGTCATTTTCTCACCAAACACCAGGGGGGTGTTTCACAAAGACTCAGATCGACTTTAAGTTGGACTTGACTATGGCAGGCCGTTCATGCCTCTGTTTACCATTTACTGGCATTGGTCTCTCAAGGGACGTACAAATCTACAGATTTTACATTTTTGATAACTCAATATTGAAGGAAAAAATCTAATATCATAATAGTGAGAGCAAACAGTGGCATGAACGGCATGCCATAGTTAAGTCCAACTTAAAGTCGATCTTAGTCTTTGTGAAATACCCCCCTGTTCTTCATTATATTGAGAAGACAATTGGGGATGACAGCAATAAAAGTACTATATCATTCATTTAGAAGTATACCAATATGCACATTGTACATGAATATATTTACCATCTACTAACCAATTTTGTGCCCATATCAGGAAGCAACCTTTTATTTATGTTGCAGTACTTTGATTAAAGGACAATTGTCCTTGAAACTGAAGAAGAAAAAAAACTTGCATTGTGAAAATATTTAGTGTCAAATTCAACATGGAAACAATTTTTTATTTTTTTTATTTTTTTAATATTGACTCTTGAAAGTTCTGTATAATACTTTGGAGGGTTTTCTTCTTGATACTTCCAAAAGTACTTTTTGATGATATTTTGTACCACTTTACCAAACTCAAAATTTGGTTGTGGAAAGTTCATGTACATTTACTGTTATAACTCTTAATTTATATAATGGCACAGAAGGGGGTTAAAGATTTTGTATCCAACTATTTTTTGTTTTACCCTTGTATCAATTCAAGTTTAATAATTTTTTTTTCTTTTTCACCTTCTTTCAATTTTTGATGTCCTTTCATGTTTCCTGTAAGTGGTGTTTTATTATTACATGGCCATTGCGATCTTAAAAGCATATAGCATGATAACCATTATTCTGCATGTCGATGAGCGCTGGTCTCCAACAAGGTCTGAATTACCTTTTAAGTGACAGATACAAGATGATACTAATTGAGGCAACTGCAGCTCACTCTCTAAGGTGCTATAAAGATAATTTACTGCTAGATGAAACCAGATTAAACCAGATGAAACCAGATGAAACTGCTTTGCTTGCTGCAGTGATAATTAAATATCAAAATTCACTCTAATTACTGACAAATTCCAAGGGGAGTCTAGAAACATGAGATGCCACTCATACATCAGAAACTAAAAAGACATGTTCACCTTTCTCATGATAAATCCATTTTCACCATGCCTTTATTCATATATACAACCATACCGGTATTCATTTTAGGCAGGCATATGGCATGCTATCTTCCTTGGAAAAATAATTGAATGCTGCATACAGCTCAACATATTAAGCATGCTTATGCATTGGATCAGCAAGTATGTGTAACTTTAGCATGTTTTTATTATCCATGTTAATGTTTGTGTTTTATCCTTTTATTTTGTTTTCTTTACCAAGTTGATTATGTTTTTTTTATAAACTCATATTACATACATGTACAGGAAAAGTCCATTGCAAGTCAAAAGGCAGTTCTCTGTAGTACAACATAATTCAAACTTGTTACATGATTATTTGTTCATGTATCTACATAGTACTGTGTACATCTAAAGAAATATGAAGCTTTTCGTTTTTAAGTTTCATGTATTACAGAATATCAATCATATTGAATTTCTTTATACAGGTACATGTAGATGATATTTATAGATATTTTCCTTGCCTTGAGAGTTTGCAAGCATGAAAATCAGTATAATCATACCGTTAGCAACAATTTTTCTGCCAGCGCTATAAAGATGTATTATCTATTCTATGCTGCAAGTAAGTTGCATGTATGCATACAACTATAGCATGCTACAAATGGCTTGCGAGTATGTACAATACATTACAAATATTATTCTTTTATTTTTTAATTTTTATACCAGTAAAAATTGGGATACGTAATCTCCTTGTTCTAAACAAACTTGTGAATCATACAAATCCTGTAGGGAGAAAAATTCTGCCATAGAATGGCATTTTGTAAAGGTCTTCTAACTTATGCTAATAATTGTAATAATAATAATAATATTAATAACGATAATACTAATAATAATGATAATAATAATACTAATATAGTAATAATAATAAAAATGATAATGATAATTCTAATAATAACAATGATAATACTAATACTAATTATAATAATAATAATAATTCTAATAATAATTCTAATAATAATAATTAAATGTTTTTGTATAGCAGATAACACATACCGGTAAGCATAATTGCATTTCTTTGTGGGCTTTAATCTTACCTGGCTTCACAAACTTTTGCATGATGTCATAATAGTTTTCATACATGTTTGTTTTTTCTTATTCATTGTTTATTTATCTTCCTGACTACCATAGTTTGTGGACTTTGCTGAACACCTTGCTCAGATGAACATAGAGAGGAGCCAGCTCAGGCATCAGGTGGATGAGATCACTAAAGAATGCCAACACTGGAAAGATCAAGTGTAAGTACAGTGAAACCTGTCTATAAAGACCACTCAGTCAAGGGAGGCAAGAGAAGTATTCTTTATAGGCAGGTGGTCTTTAAGTTTATGTACAGGTTCCTTTAGTACATGTTTCAATGAGAAACCATTTACAAGGGAAACAACAAATGTGGTCTGTATATAGGCAGGTCAATGGTCTTTATGTACAGGTTCCTTTAGCATGTTTCAATGAGAGACCATTTTCAAGGGAAACAAAGAATGTGGTGTTTATAGGCAGGTGGTCTTTTTGTACAGTTTTTTATAGTACATGTTTCAATGAGAAACCACTTTCAAGGGAAACAAACAAAATGTGGTCTTTGTAGACAGGTGGTGACTAAAGAGGGTTTGACTGTATCAACGGCAAGTCCTCTAATCAATCACAACTTTACACTCTCCTATCTCTTATGTCAATAGTTACGAGTGATATCCGTTGCAAATGACTTGTGATTAATCACAACTGTTTATAAGACAGGGCCCGGGTTAGCTGTGTCTCAATCTGGTTGACTACATCTGTCTACCATCTAATTATCTCTCTCCCCCCTCTCTCTCTGTCTCTCTGTCTCTCTCTCTATCTCTCTCTATCTCTCTCTCCCTCTCTCTCCCTCCCTCCCTCCCCCTCCCTCCCTCCCTCCCTCCCCTTCCCTCCCTCACTCCATCACTCCCTCCCTCCCTCCCTCCTTCTCTCTCTCACTTCCGATCACTGATCTCCATCTTCCCTTTGATGCCACAGTCTCGCCACTACGAACATCACAGCCGAGGAACTTGACGAGCTCGGGGCGAGCGGAGAGAACGGGGATTTATCCAACTCCAGAGAGAGAAGCAATACCCAAATAGTAGAAGATGAAGAGACGTCATCTAAAGCAGACTCAGGAGTGGTTTAAATGAAGATAAGGTCAAGCAAGACATGTCAAAGGTCATATTTCAAATGCGAACAGTTCCTTTTTTCTTGTCCCATCGAATATGAGACACACATCCTGACTTATGGATCCTGCTGAGTATCGTCGTAGAAGTAGAAGTATGTTTTACATTTCATGTAATGTAGAATACCGGTATATAGATCGTAGAAATGTGCGTGTAAATGTGTGTTGTAAGACATTTATTCTTAAAAGTGTATGAATGACTCAAGGTGATATGTACTGATAGGTTTATGTGATTAACAATTTATCATTAAATCTTTTCACATAAGGGTAGACAGGTGCTAAAAGTAGCTTGATCTCATAAGGTAATGTAAGTACTGATATGTTGCCAATTTAATATAGCGACACTCATTCATATTTATTATATGGACGGATGTTAAATACATGTACTCGTAAAGGTAATTTCATGATTTTGTGGATCTTATTAATTGTAAATCAGTACGTATCTTAAGAAATACAAAATGTATATGTATACAAGTACACATGCGCCTTTATATCCACAATATTTCATGTTCTTTCAATTTTAGACGACACTATCTGGAAATGTTTGTTATATATTCATGTTTAGAATGGTAAAAATATAAAATTGATAGTAGTAAATTTTATAATGTGATATAGATGGCCCCCAACTTCGCTATTCTTATACAGCATTTTAAATACACTTGCTGCTATATTGTAGTGATACAATATACATGTAGTGCTTACTCAAAATGAATTTATTAATGTATGTCAAAGGGTTGCAAGGCAAAGTAAAGATTTGTGTAAGTAGCTTTATTTTAGTATACATTCCAAAAAAATTCCTAGTCAACTTTTCAGGTGCATCATAGGATGTTATAAAGAATATGTGAAATATCACAATGTTTGTGTACTATTTTGTATGTAGTGAAGAACTTAATATAAGGAATTGAAATCTATTGATTTATGTGTTCTTATTGTTGTTTGTGTTGTTTCTTTGTATTTCATGTCATTGTATACCATGTAGCATTGCTAGTTTATGGTGTCTTTTATTCAGTACTAGTCATGAACTCATATTAATTCATAGTTTATAATGTGTATTATTGATGCAATGAAATAGATAATAATGTTTATTATTGATGCAATGAAATAGATAATACATGTAATTATTGATTGATATTATGCAGCCAAAATACCATAAGCCTTGCTTTGAAAGTTAAAGAAGGATAGACAGTATATTGATATTCGATAATTCTAAATTAGCTGTGCCTCACTTACAAACACATGTGTCTTTACTACTTTATAATGAATGTGGAATAAATAAGTTTTTAACCCAATTTCCCCTTAAAATACATTTATTTATTACCCTTATTGTTACCCTCGTCACAAAGTATTTGCCCCCAAATATATATATTTGCTTTCTTACATTTGATATGCACGTTAAAACTTTAGAAATATAGGAATATTTCGAAAATTATACCACCATTTACTGTGAAAATGCCCTGAGAAGAAGGCACAAGAGTCATAATTATGTGGTGCAATAATATTGTCATAAAGTGCTTATTTGTTCTCCCTTTTTTTTCTCCTTTTTTTATATTTTTTTTTTACTGTTGCTTTTTACAAAAGCTATTGATTCTAATTGACACTACACCTTTAGGTTGATTATTATATTTTGTTGTATAGTTTTGTATCACAACATTCCTTTATTTTGTTTGTAGCAGTTCAAATGAAAAAGTACTACATGTGTTTGAGGATTATGTGCAATTCATAAAGTGTGCTTTCTATATTTAAACAAAGCTTCATTGTGAACTTTGTAATTAATTTTATGCATTGTCTAGTTAACTTACGTATTAGTGAACATGTTTAATTAAAGATAAACTCCACTACTGGTAAAAAAAAAAATTAATTCTCACAGAATCAAACAAAACTTACACTGAATATTCAAGATTACAAATAAATGACATGTGCCAAACAATTTTGGAAGAAAATGTATACTGGCTGAGTAATGAGCATAGAAAGACAAGGAAACCAAGGTAGTACCATCCCCGACACCATGTGTGTTGTCCCACATATAGCTTTCTATGTGAGTGTTTGTTACTTTACCAAGACTCGGTCAAATTTATTATGATTTTGATGACTCCAGAACCTTGCAGTGCACACCAATACTACATGCTACATGATCAACTATTTCTGATCCTTTCACACCTTATCTTTTACAATGCAATCGCATTACCAGTACTAAAGTTTATCTTTAATTCATTGCGTACAGGAACAAGAGTGTTCCTGCATTACACAAATTGGAAAGAGAGAATTCAGTGGTCAACGTGTTAAAATGGACCAATCACCTGAAATAGGGGTACATATCTATGATTTCATCTAACTATTACCAATAGTGTGCATTAAATTCAAGTAGAACTCAACATGTTTTACATGTATGATGGAGTGATTATGATGTGTATTGACATCTTTCAAACTGTAGTTTGTCTTATGAGAACAGAAAATGTGATCATTCTTGGAAGTACATGTATACTTGTTTAATGATACACTTACAGGCCCATTAATCACTGTTATGTGATATAATGTCTAGGCTGGGCAAAGTCTATAATTACAGCTAAAAGAGTTAATGACTCATGGTTTTAGATTATACAGTGTATCATTATGTTTGAACTAGTGCCAAAGGTTTACACTTGTGTCATGTATACTCGTGTATACTTGTGTAAATTTGATCGGATCATTGACTAATATTTGAAGGGTTTGTTGTTGCAAAAGTTTGGCATTGATGAGATTGTTCCTGCATAATTGACAATCGGTAAGTTGAAAATAATGGTTTATCATTCTGTGCTTATTCTATTAATGTAGGACTATTTTTAGGACAGTCTCTGTTATTCTGTTATTCATAAAAACCTCAAGCTTACATAAAGCTTACCCCCTTTCTTTTTCTTCTTCTTGATTCACTAAACAAGCCTGGTCCAGTGGACGACAGAGAATCTGGCCTTCGTGTTGAAAACCTCTAGGTCTTTGGGGGTACACTGAATAGCAGTTGAATAGTTTTTTAATTTAAATTACGTTTTACTTTAAAAGCCAATGTCAATGCCAAATTGTTTACCTATTTATTTTTCTCCTCAAGATGATGATGATGATGAACAGCATTTGTATGGCGCCATATATCTGTTTTAAAAAACATTCAAAGGCACAATCTCCTCCAATAAAATTAGCATTTAAATGTCTGAAGGAAGATGTGAGTTTTGAGTGAAGCTTTGAAGTGGTACAGGTTGTCAATTTTGCGAATAGATGATGGGAGGGAATTCAAGACATACATTTCTTTCTTCGCCGTGATATTTATCAACATGGAATCATTAGATCTCATCTGATAATAAAGGCTTTAAAAACCCATTAAAATGTGGAAACAAACCAGGCCAAATTTATATTCTCGCCAAATAATTTCATTTTTTTTTTTTTTTCTTAATGAAATGATGAAATTATTTTGCTTCAATCTTACCCACCTCGCCTCTGAGGTCATAATTTTGTATATTGTTTTATTTTTTCTGAAAGAGAATCGTGTAGCAGCTCATAGATATAATGTGTATTCAAAATGAAAGAAATATGAAGGTAGTGATTTATTGATGCAAGTACCAATGTTGTGCAATGTAATAATGTTAGTTTGGTTGATGTCTTGTTTTGTCACTTTGTATCATCTCACCATATTGAATTAAAGCACGCCTTAGTCACGTGACTAAATAGACAACATTGGTATCATTTGATTTGATTTGATTTGATTTAATGGTTTCTGCATCTTTTTTTCTTCTTCTTTTTCATCATACATTTTCATGAACATAATATGGTTTGATACAATATTTTAAGTGTATATAATTTTATACAGATAATAACGATATTAAACAAATATATTGAATGCATAATTAACATACATTAGATGCAGGAGGGCTACAGAAATAAGCAAAGTAGCTTGACGTGCCCGCAGCCCTCAACTTAGATACAACAATAAAAATAAAAGAGAGTGTGACTTGCAGAGAAGAAAAGGATAGGGGAGAGAAGGAGCGTTGGTAATAATACAATAAATCTCATACATCTGCTGATTGAATGCAGGTTCATTTATGAATGGATACATATTTATTCATTATTCTAATTGTCGATTAATATTTTTGTCAAAATTGTACATGATCATGTTCTATACTCTAAATTTGGATTAAAGTGCATTTAAATAGTATAAAGATATTCTTAATTCAATCCAATCCAGCGATTATTTGGTGAAACGCCTTTTCCTTGCAACTTCAAGCTTTTCATGTAACTTGCTCGACCAAATACGTGTAGTATAAGGGCTGCTTAAACAATAGTAATAGTTTAAAACCTCTAAAAGGTTCAGGTGAACGGTTTGATACCACAAAAAGCACAACGATCCACGTTCGTTAGCAACTAAACAGTGGATTTTTAAAATTTCTTGAACCGACCCGCAAATTAAGGTTAAGACATTGCTTAAAAGCCCTTGTTTAAACCATCTTTAAAAGAGTTATGTTATCATTATCTTTTCCCCATTTACGTGTCATTAGTTTTGTTATAGTTTGCATTTAAATATACACCTCGAGCTAGTTATAAAAACGTGTTTTTGTTAAAGACTAACAAAACAAGATGGGAAATTGCATCTCGTAATGATTTTGTTTAATTGTATTGTTCAAGTCAAGATGTTTATCGCGTCCATATGTCAAAGGTATCGACAACACATTTGATTAAGTTGCCGACAGATATTATTTGGCCGCAATATTAATCTTTATTTGAATGAGAAGGTGAAAAGAGAGAAATGACGTTTGTAATTGAAAAGAAAATGACGCCCAGACATCGGTTGTTCTGGAAAAGCTGTTGAGGGTGATGTCGGGAAATAAAATGGCATTGACAGGACATTAATTTAATGTAAACTTGGGCAGGTATACAGGCTATTCAAACTTATTTCTCTGTATACACATTTTTCTACTCTTTGCCTTCAGTTATGTTTCTTTTTTTTATTATTTTGTTCAATTTGTATTCAATCTAATTCGACATCTCGATGTATGCTATTCCTTGCTCTATCTCTAACGCCCTCTACATTTCTCGAATGTGCCCTTATTTCTTTTATTCTCTCCCCTATATCCACCCCTCTCCTCCTTCCAACCTTCTTCCCTCCCTTCCTCGCAAGCCCAACCTTTCTGTATGTTCTGCCCACATCCTGTTAAAAAAAATAAAGCAGGAAGGGAAATAAAAAGCTACAAAGGATTGTCGGACAAGCATGAGAAAATCCGTAGAGAAGAAAACACTATACAAAGTGCACTTGTTCTAAATGTACTTCTGAAAAGGTGATTACTACAAACAAGTCTTTTGTCGATGTTTGTCCCCTACAAACGAAGAATAATTGACAATATGGGCAGCGTGAGAAACTGTTATTTATTAGAGAATTCGAGCAAAAAGCTTAGAAGATGTGTAATGAAGTGTTCAGTATTATAAATGACAATCATATATATTAATGCAGTTCTGCCATATTTGATTGTTACAGTCATCATTAAAGGTCATTCAAAGTCCTATTTGAACAAACACAGCCTTGATTTTAATGGAAAATATATATTCGAAATCTAGATAATGATAAATGAAGAAGTATTTGAGCAAAAACATAATTATATAACAGTAAATGTTTTTAATGAGGTGTTTACTATGATAAAGACCCAATATCAATCATTCTATTTGGAGTATTATTACCACAATCTAAAGTCACTTATCAACAAAAGCTGGACATTATGCTAAATCAATAATACCGATACGATATTTACTTAATTTTAGTTTTTAATAATTATTCTTGACTAAAGATGAATTACTGATTGCAGTCATTTCAAGCATCATTTCACTTGTCACCACTCTGTTTTATTCAAAATAATGTCTGTTCTACCTATTTTTCTTCTCACGGAGAGTGTGAGTGAATGAAAGTCATTACCTATCACTAAGTTTCTATTTGATTTTTTTCGAATGGAGTTAATGCGAAAACAATATTGTATAAACGATACTGTATGGTAGAACATAATAGAATGAATGTGACATTAGTAAGATCCCATTATTCAAACTGCGTTATGCAAACAGTATTGTTTAAGTTCTCCTATATTGTTTGATCATGGAATGATGGAGAACAAAAACATGAAACAAGTGTATATTAATAAACCCTTTTATGTACACCGTATCGTGCAAACAATACCTATGTTTGATCGTGAAGTAATGAAGAAAATAATGTAACATTAATAAGACTCGTTATACACAATAAGATATTCATCATACTTCAACCACACGACATAAATAATCATGGACACAGTCAAACGTAAACAGAGCTGTGTTTATATTTCAAATATCAATTCCATTTTAAGGTTCTAGTGGGCGGTACCGAAAAACTATTGTTCAGAGAGAGGAGAAAAATTAACCATTGTTGGAAAGCTGCTTGCACCACGTCTGTGTATACCAAACTCTGTTTAGTGCTCTTATTACATGTTGAGTATTGGCTCAGGCGGTCACGTTCGCATTGGTCCAAGTTGTAAATAGCCTGTTGTGTACAGCCCCGTGAAAGCACAAACTATTATTCGTCAACATAAGATTCAAATGGAAATGTCCAAATTTATTCCTAAAACCTCAACATAAAAATAAAACAATAAAAACATAATAGAAAGGATCACATTTTCAAGCGGTAATATTCATGTTATTGTATCTCAAGTGAACCTAACTTTTTGCTGATTTAATTTTATGAAGATGAAATGGTAACTATCTACAATTTTCTCCCTTTGCCTCACTCCCCTTCCCTGTCTCTCCATTTCTCTCTCTCTCTTTCTCTTTCTCTCTCTCTCTCTCTCTCTCTCTCTCTCTCTCTCTCCCTCTATCTCTATCTCTTCTCTCTGGCCTTTGAATATCCATAATATTCAGGAAGAGAAAATGCTTGCACAAAATCAGAAAGTGTGTATAAAGCGTTTAAGTCCAACATCATTTTTGGTTGACTGGCAGATAAATGATCAATATCTATCTTTAAATAGCAATTTTAGAAAATTCTTCTGTGGGGACAGCTTTTTATAAAGAGTCCCGCGGAGTGACAAAACAAATTACCAAGATTTTAGGTGTTGTCATTCACGAGTTTATAATCGAAATATCACCTATTCAACGTGAATCAGTTTGCTTTGAACTCATTTCATTGTCTGGATTCTAAACTTGGTGGACCAAAACGGACCGAGGCAGTAATGTGCCTAACACATGATTGTACCAGTATTTGTCATTAAAAAAAAAAAAAAAATTGGTACCAATTACTCAACAACCATTGACTAGAGTAAAACCTGGGAACTGTCAGGCGTTTCTTTACTTTGTAAATCAGCATTGTGCAAGTCTAGTGCATCATCAATATTTTCTCAACATCTTATACTGTTAAATAGAGAATAGAACCAACGCGTTTTCTTTGTGAAGTGGTCCTGTTTTGTGGGAATCTCAAATACAAGGTCCCACCCCTTGAGCACGTACGAGGTATCAGAATCTTTCTTCGTTATCAACTTCATGAAGTTTGTATTTCATCACCGTTATCTATATATGATTGTACTTGACCGTGTTCCTGAGCTAATATTTTCGCACTATACCAGTAGCAGAGACCGACAATATTTTGTCCAATCAACTTTGACGTGAACAGATTTAGTTCTTCTCGCACAAACCACGCCCACTCCAACTTGGTTGTTATTTATGCATGTTGCATGCACCTCTACAGTTTTAGAAATCAGTCTAGAACTTACTGCTCGGTTAGAAGTTTCGGGAGTTATCTGCAGGTAGTTACGAGGCCAGATCTTCAGTCTCGTCGAATTTTCAACACAACCATACCAGGTACATGAAGTATTTGACTCTCGGCTTCGACAAATAAGACAGAACATCCTTCATTAAACACCAAATCGTGTTCTACAAATATGACCGTCGTTTGTTTTGGTGATCTTGGGAAAGGTCTTTTGTATGCGCAATCAGACACTTCGTATTGTTGTTAGACTTGCAAACAAAGTCAATTGTCCGAATGCTTTTGTCTCTGCATGAAACGTACATTATCATTCTTCAGACTTCACACTTCGCGTGCATTTCCTTTAAGAGTTTGGAGTGCAAAGGGCTCTAATTCGCTCTGTGAGATTCAAACATTGTCAGGACTTCACTTTCTCTCTCGTCAAATCTTCAAATCGCCAAAACAAGATTTCTTGGTGTCAAAACATTCCACTTTGCACCCAAGTCAGCTGAAGTGCTCTCGAATGACGAAATATCAGACATTTTGTGCCTCAGAAGTCAAAAATCTTTCGCGTTGCTATAGGTCATGTTCCGGGTCATGTTTTTCTAGACACATGAGTCACACGATATAGGACCAATAAGTGCTCTTACATTATATTGCTGTATTTCGCTCCACTTTCTGTCTGCTATTACTACTACAGAAGTCATGATGGCCATGCAAACTAGTAAGTATAACATATTTTTAATTGACTTTGTGGATGTTAAAACGATTTGAAATTAACTCTAAGATTATATTTTGAAGTTAGAAGTGTTTTAGACTACATTTTAATGGGGAAAGAATAGATTTGATTTTAGTTTTGACATAATATTGCATTATATATGTGTACTTCACCAGCTCGCCTTTCAGGTAAGATTATCGTGTATCCGTGTATACAATTCCCTTCCTGTATATAACACTAATTTCATTTTTTTTTAATGAACAACAATCCATACTGGCAATAAAGTGCGTGAACAATACAAACCACAAAACAAACCTGAGTCGACATTAGCACCGGTAGTGAATGTGAACTTAATGTCACGCGTTTCCTTGCAAATCAACCAAACATACCTAAGTTTTTTCAAAGACTAACATTGAATAGAAGCATGCTACAAAGCTTCAGTATGCCTTCGGATTGCAATGCTATTGTTCGACTTTGAATCTTTTTAGTTATCAAATAAACTAGTAAATGATCTCTGCATGAGTTTTCTACCTTTCTTTGATAAAGTAAAGTCAGAATGCATGACTCATGCACTTTCAACACTTTAACCCAAACAAATCCCTTTCTTTCTAAACCTTTCGTGAGAAACATTTTCTGTGTATCTCATCAGGAAAGTATGTATGGCATGTTGATGGATGTATATTATAACAAAAAGGTTCAAATATGGGACAAGTTTTTGTGATATCTTCGTTGCAACTGACGGTATATAAAGTTGATAAAAATGTCTCTGTTACAGCCTAGTATTGAAACTATCAGTTAATCCCCACACATTACTTGTGTACATGTTGGAGAAAAAAAAATCAAGGGCAAAGAAAGCGTATTTTCCCCCGATTTTCAAGTCATATTTAAAGTTACTATGTCCCTTTTGCAGCCAACCTCAAATTCTGTAGAACTTTGCAGGAATTATGAATATTTCATGTATATCCTATCTGTGAATTTTAAACGTGAGCAGTGTCCTTATATTCAAATAACATATAACATACATAAAATGAGCTGTAAAGGATTTGTACTACAATAACCCACTTCTTGTAATGGCCAAAATTAAACTGATTGAATATTTACGCAGCATAAAACGTACGACCATGTGGTACAATGGTCTGAAAATCAAGACTATTACTTATTGGCTCTATAGCTCCTAAGTCGATTTGACAACTAATAGTCGTTATTTTCCCACTTAAAGACATTTTCAAGCCCCATTCTTTTAAGGGGAGTTCTAAATTAGTATTATCTTTCAAATGTCATTGGAATTTAACCTTTTCATTTTTTTTGGCCTGAAAAAAGGGACATAGTACCTTTAAAGTAGTTGAAATATCCAACTTCCTGACACGTGCAATAATATACGATTTCTTAACATCCAAATTATACTTTGATACTATGATGCTATATTCATAACGTCTTTCCGTAATCAAAATTATAAAGTAAACCTTTTTTAAATGAACAAATCACCATCACACATAAAGCCTTATACATACAAAGACAGGAAAGAAGGGAGCGTGATGATTTTTCTGTCTCCTATTTGCTCAAATGTATACTTATCTAACAATGTACGGCGCCAGTACTTGGTTGAACGTGAGGCTATACATTTGTCTCTCTCCCCCCCCCCTTTCAAAACGTCTTTTAAAATATTGTTCTAACTTATCTGATCAGAATAACTCAGGCGTGTTTGCACGGTTTTATTTGCTAGATACTCGAATAAATCACCTCGAAATATATTAAGAAATACAAATTTGCATTGGTAATATTTGAATAAAACAGAAACACGCAAGGTTTGGCTTGTCCATAATTATGGCCGGGTTGTGGAGGCGGGTCGTGATGGCATTTACATGCATTATATTGATGTTCCTAAACTAACCTAAACTTTTTCATTGAGTTCCATTCAGTGTTCATTTGAATTTACTCAACGATTTTGATTTGACTTGACTTATTTGATTTTCCTTGGCGCCCAGTACGGAATGATAGCACTTCGTGAAAATGCATTTGAACACCGCCCCCACGTCTGCTCAATCGTCTCCCCGCATCATGTGTCTGAAAACAAAATCTTATGCTCCGAATATGAAGACAGTTTAAAGCTTGTCTGCACTACTTGCGCCCTCTTTAAAGCCAACAATGCCTCAATGGTAACCGTTGATCCCCAATTGTTGGTCTTCTTTTTCTCGTGTTGAGAGCTGATTTGATGAGATAACCACCTATCAGTGACCAACAGGGAGGTCTAGTCCCTCCTGGCCAAACTAGTGCAGAAAGGCTTTAGAGAAAATGGTTTGAGAAAGCAAACTGCAACCAATCATCGATTATATTCCCTCCAGGCCTACAGGCTTTCCTAAAGAAAATAATTAATGTTGCATTATATTTGTTTTACTAGGCCTACATGTTGGCTTACACTGACTGTCCTTTCTTTGAACAGATGCAAACAAAAATTAAAATAATATGCTTTGATTTTGTTCATGGCAAATAAAAGACTTGAATAATATTATGGCGCCTCAAAAACTTAAAAGCTTCGCCACTTTCCAGGTTTCGATTTTGCAACAATTAACCGCATGCTATTCAAGAATGCGTTCAAACTATACCATTTCATTCACTAGCAAATCATATAAGAAACCCCTCTACTATAAATGATATTGACTCAAGCAAATAGTTAGGATTTAAAAGAGGGTGAAATTATTCATTTTTTCTTCAAATTCATGTATAGGCATTCACGAATGAACGCTATACGGAAAGGTCGAATAATTATGATGACCCTGGATTCATTTGGACCACTGCGTTGTTTACTTTTCAAGTGGTTTAATCCACACACTCGCCATCAATTCATCTTACTCCATCTCACAGCGAATCCCATCTATCATTCGACTAATCTTTCACAAGCCTCCAATTATTAGATGCTCCCGACTTCAACATTCCACTGCAAACGAATATACATGCGCATGTGCGTTTGAGCCACAGGCGGTGGCAGCGAAATGGATGCTTGCTTTTCCGCAGGTGCACCATTTAATGCAATGCCCTTCGCAGGGAGCAACGTGATTTTGTGTGTGTATCTCATCATATAGCTGTGTGTTCTCCATATTATTCACTCCCTTCCAGCATGTTATTAACTACTTGATGTACAAGACCACCATGTACGGGCGATTCACGGGCGTGTAGACCCTTGCGATGAGTTATTCCAGCTTTCGCGTTGACATATAAATTGAGAATGGCGGTATCATAGTTAAACGTGGAATTATATGGCGTTCAAGCGTTTTCTGTCTTTGCTTAGAATGCGACCTAAAACAATCAATGAGTTGGACTACCTCAAAAGCAAGAATGGAATAAGTGTTGGATATTCCATACGGTGGCAGCGCCCCATGTAGATGCCTGTGTCCACATCTCACTTGGATAACACGGTAAGAGAGAATGTTATGTCATCTCATGTGTTGTTGTCTGCATGCCACCCAGGGGGTGTAAGGTCAAGAATGTAGACCACTCTGTTAATGATCAGCATGTTGAGAAGGAATGTTACGAGTCTCAGCTGATTAAGGTGTGACCATTTCCAATCAAATTGTGATTACACATGAATGGGCGGCAACAATAATTGTAGGGAAATCGAGAGTGAGAGAGAGTCAAAGAGAGAAAGAGAGAGAGAGAAAGAGATAGAGAGAAAGAAAGGGAGATGGAGAGACGGATAAGTTAGAGTTAAACATATATACACACATCACATAATAGGGAGAGAAAGAGAAGGGGTGAGTGAAGCAGGAGAAGATTAGGGCTATTAAGGACAAACGTGTTCAATATACTAGCAAACGCCATCCAGATATCATATTTTCTTTAAAAAATGCATACAATATTATTCATTGATAACATCTCAATTTGTTTTTCTATCAAATCAATAATTATATCCCATTCTCATAACTAACTTATCAAGATGTGGGGATAACCTTTCTTAAGTATGGTTAAAGGCAACCTCGAACATAGTATGATTATTGAAAACTAATACCCATCGGATATGGCATTTAACTCTTGACATTTGATCATTATTGAGTTTGAACGGTAGGGTGAGTGGCCTTCTCACTGCACACTGCTAAAAGTGCACCCAGCTGCACGGCTATACATAGACAAAGGGCGTAGGGTAGGCCCAAATAAAGAGGGGGCTTTGGGGCATCGGGGGTGGGGACCGTTCTTACTCGCTGGACACTATCACCTTGAAAGATTTCATTACGGTTGAATCGAAAAGAATGGCATAACTTAACTGCACTGCTTTATTTGTAGTTAGCAACATGAAAGGTTTCTTCTTGTCGAATGTAATACGATATGTTCAGTTTTGTTTTGATACATGGCTTTTATGTTGTTGATGTTTAGGTTCTGCTCCAATTACATGTTTCGTCTTCTTGAAAATGAGAATTCTGCCATATCAAAATTTTATTTCAATAATGTATTTGAATCTGACTTTGAACTAAATTCGAAATTTAAAAAGACGAGGCCATATTCATTCCAGAAGGGTGTTGTATTGTCTTCTTGTCACATTCCACTCTACCTTTCTTCCTTCTCTCTGTCTCCGTGTTTCCTCTATCATTTGATAAGGGGCACATGCCCCCGTTCCCCCGTCCCCCTGTAGCTATAATATACCACTGTAAAATACCCTATTGGCATATCACCTACTCAGGCTACCCCAGTAGAGGACCTTTGTCCATACTAATAGCAATTTGATTAAGATCACTTAACTAAACACTCGTTTTAAAGAAACATGCGTCATAGGTGTATTTTCCCATCAGTATATTATAAGCCATCGGATGTGGATACTTTACGAAATTTGTAATCTTCAAGATTAATTTATTGGGCTATCAAAACATTATTTATACCAGAATCGGTTTCCTTTAGGAGTTATACCCACCCCATCGATTAAATCTGGCGTAGGAATAAAAATTATATAATTAAATTATGCTTGGGAATTATATAGGGACTTTTGACAAAGAGTCTAAACACAAAATCTCAGACAAGAAATGAGAAGGCATTAAAATAGCAATACTAATTTGAAAAGGAGAAGAATAAGAAGGAGAAAAGGATTACTACTAAACTGCTACTAATGTTACTAGTTCTACTACTACTGCTACTACTTATACTACTACTACTACTACTACTACTACTACTACTACTAATACTACTACTACTACTACTACTACTACTACTACTACTACTACTACTACTACTACTACTATTAAATTACTTCTACTGCTACTACAACTATTACTACTACTAGTCTACTACTACTACTACTACTACTACTACTACTACTACTACTACTACTACTACTACTCTACTCCTGCCACTACTATACTACTACTACTACTACTACTACTACTATTACTACTACTACTCATACTACTTCTACTACTACTACTACTACTACTACTACTACTACTACTACTACTAATACTACTACTAATGATAATAATAATAAAAAATGATAATGATAATAATTATAGTAATAATAGCGCTATACACTAAGGAAGTACAATAGCCGCAATAGCGTTTACAATGCAAAGAATGAATATAATAAATAAGCTCTGTGGAAAAAAGATGGGTCTGTATATTTTTGTTCTATATTGTTGTCAGATTAACTATTGAGATTAAGTAGAAGAAGAAATAGAAGAAGAAAAAGAACATGATGATGAAGAAGAAGAAGACGTTGAAGAAGAAGAAGAAGATGAGTAGGAGAAAAAGAAAGAAAGAAAGAAAGAAAGATAGGAAGGAAGGAAGGAAGGAAGGAAGTAAAGAATTAAAACGAAATGTGCTATAACATTAATAGAATGGAGCTCACACACCATCTTTACTCCGATATGTATTAAATACACGACAGATGGTTTTGCGAATCAGGGGGGGGGGGTGGTACGTGCCCATGGAGACGCCACTGTTTTACTTCAATATCTTCCTCTATCATAATATGCTAGACTTTCTACCCCCCCCCCCTCCCCCTCCCCCCCCCCCCCCCCCCCCCCCCCCGACAGCAAATCCTGGATCCGCCACTAATCATCTCCTACACCAGCCTGCTATAGTGTGTGTGTGCTATCAACACCAGTCTTTATTAAGCGGCTTTTGTCGATCAATATAGGACTGTATCTTTGCACTGTAGACTGCAGGTGTCGCTGTGATTAAAGTCGATAATTATTCCAGTTCATAAAGTCAATACTGTCTCGCAAAACATTAAACCACTTGACATGGTTGTTAACACGTTTTGTAATAGAGTACATGTACGTGTACCCTATGGATTGAGAAGGGGTATAATTATATGCACCAACTACTCTGGTTTACAAGAACACTGGGTAACATCGTTCTCTATTTTTGACATGATATACCACTGGCATTTAAAAAAAAGCATATGATGAATACAAAATCAACAAGATTAGGGTGTATACGTATATTCGCCGCACCCCCCCCCCTTTTTCCCCGTAGCTGCAATTAATGTCAAGTGTAATTACCTTTAAAAAAACGTGGTCTTTGAACAATTCATACCCTTAAGCAAAGCCTTGAAGACCTGAGAAATTGTACAGGACATTGCATTTATCTGCAACAGTACGTGCGTATATACAGCGCAGTCATGGAGCCCTAAACGGGAGGCTCGTATATATCACGTGTACACGTATATTGAATTGGTAATTGCCATTTGGTTGTGCATAAGAAAGTAGCTATATGATACCCATTTACAATTTTCAGCAAGTTTGATTTCCTTCTCGTTGTATTACTCAATTTCTCCTTGTACCCATCAAATTCAATCCGAATTCAATCATGTTTCGAAGGATTCCTCCAAAATATGTCTATCAGATTGCGTAGAAACGAAAAGGGGTTTAACATCAACCATGCGCTCTTGTAACGGGGTATATATGAAAACAAAAAATGTATGTTCCAAATCAGATTGTCATAGCCGAGAGAGGATTATTTTATGATAGAAACAAACTTGATTTGATTTTGAAAGTAAAACCAAGTCGACAGTGACGTATAATGGTTCTAAAATAACATAAAAGGGAATATCAGAATGTTGAATGATGAAATTAAAAGTATCAATCGCCAAATAAATCCAATACCTCTGCAGCGTTCTGTGATTACCTTTTTTCTATAAATGTTGCTCAACATTTATTCTAAGTGAATTACTTATAGATATGATGAAAAAAATCTATTTATGCTATAGATAATTTTGTATTCGCAATATCCAAAAGATAAATGATGTCTTGCTTTTTTTAAATATATAAATGGGAGCAGTCTCAATTTCCCCTTGTAATTTTGACCTTCATATCTCACATTTGCCTTTTTCTCTTTTTTTAAAGTGTATTTCTTACACAAATCAAGTCCATTTCCCCTTTGTTTTAACATTAGAAGGCCTTCACAACTGCGAAACGTAACAATATGTATTTCCAATAGGTTTAGTTGTTATTGAATATAAGTTATAATCATATGGCTTATCCATGTTTATAACAGTTATTTATTTAGTGTATGTACAGCAACAAGTCATGCTTGCAATGTCAATGTCATCATATTGACATTATCAAACGGTTTAAAGGAAACATCACCCCCAAAGAATATGTGTGTAGGTATGCTGAAAGATGAGACTTATTCCTGCCTATTGATGTACAATATTTCTTACGAAAATGAATAAGAGATATATTAATGAAGATGTTCTTGGCATGATGAAAACCTTTTAGCATAACATGGGCGCAGCCATATTCTTAATGTGCCGTACCAGGTGAACTTGTATATGTATTATACACCAAGCGCTAGTTGGAAAGACCTTTTAAATCAATAACAAAACCGTCTGTTTTCAATGACGGAAAATCATAGCTGAGAAGATAACACAACTTATGTTTGGTGATATATATATCATAGGGGAACAAATATAACTCATTAATTTTAAAATAATAAAGATATGGCACAAGAAAAATCTTTTTCAATTATGCGAGACCTTCACCCCAGAAGAGGGAATACAGCTTTGTCTGAAGATAATATATACCTATAATATTATAGGTCCTAATTTAGTTTGCAAAGGGGGAAATCAAATTAATGGCAGAGACGCGCAATTAATTTTGAAAAATTAGAGTGACTCAGAATGTTATTAATAGTGCAAGACATTGATTCAAGTTTAATGAATCGGTGTTCATTCAGTTATGCTTATTTGTTCAATGATGCAAACAAAATTATACCACATAATGGTATGACACAGTGTCATCTGTGCTTTATCATTTCTGATAACGAACTGTATTTATTTCGCTTTACAATTTATAGAAACAAAAAACACGTTAAAGGGTTCAATACGTGATGTAGCCTCTGCAGTAGACTTTGCTTAAAATAGTGAATGTTTTGACGAAACTAATAGTTTAGTTATATCTTAAGGTCTCAACCACGATGGTATTTAGGGTAATCATATTCTATTCAATATTTAGTATATTTCGGATGGAGGATGTTATGATTTAGGGGTGGTGTAAAAGTGGTCCCAGCATCTGTCTCCCTTCCCCATTTTCCCTCCTCTCTCTTCTCTCTTCTCTTTATTTTGTATTTATTTAATTTTCTCTCTATCTATCATCAGTCTGTATCTCTCTCTCTCTCTCTCTCTCTCTCCCCATCTCTCTCTCCCTCTCTCTCTCTCTTTCTCTTTCTCTCAAATGTTCACCACTTGATTGGGGCATCTACCCAGCGCCCAGCAAACACACGGTCTACGAAGTAATGTACTGACAGTCAGCCCTTTTCCAGTACGGCTGGTCTCTGTAAATATCAGATTTCATGGACAGTAAACATACCCTGATCACTCGCGTCAATCTTCATCTTCGACCAGTGGTGTAGGGTATCAACATCAGGGAGTGTGGGCGGGGGCGTCCCTAAGGGGTGGGGGTTGTGGCATCCCCGCTTGAAATTCCCGTTGGCGAATCTTATCCATGTTGGAAATTTCAGACGTAGTTAAATATAACATCATAAGTTGTCAAGTCTTCCTTAGGATCGCAATTGTTAGAATTCATGCCCCTTCTTATATCTGAATATGATTTGATTGTATGGAGGCGCATCAAACGCAAACGCTTTCTTCACGGGATTTTACGCCTTCTCCGATGTTTCACAATATAATACACATAATCCATGATACCGTGCTTGTCTGATTTGAATATTTTGTGAAAGAAAAAAAAAATGTTACCTGAAACCGAAAGGAAATGTTTGTGAATGATTTACAGTCTAGACAAGGCAGCCATATTAGTTGAGATAAAGCCATTTTCATAATAGACACACCAATATCACATTGCTTGGGCGCAATATTTTCTGTCGGCAAACTTGCAAGTAAGTTTTGTTCGACCTTCGCCTTCAAAATGTTCGAGCGACAGTGTTCTATTTGGGGATGGGTGGGAGGGGACGTTTAAATACCCCTGAGATTCCATGGTCTTTATATGGACTCTCCATTGAGCTTTAATCACTGACGGATACAGGGGACAGTAAGGACCCGCCCCCCCCCCTTTCTTGACATCCCTTGAGGACATATATACAAAACGAAAAAAATGTGTCTATAATATAGCATGTGTGTTTGTGTCCTTGTGTCCCCTTTCATGTGTTAACCTCGAAATGCCCCTCAAATATGATAACACTTTTTAATTTAATTATGTATTCATGTATTTTTTCCTTGTCACAACTGTTTGAAATACCCCCCCCCCCCCATATTTTTTGACGGAATCCTTTATCCGCCCCTGAGCTTAACCCGTCCATAATTGATATAAAAGTTCACGGCTGTTGTCCGTTCATCCGTCATTTTCACAGGCAAGTGAGTTTAATCAAGAGTTGATAGATAGCTTAAAAGTTGATAGATCGCTTAAAGGGTGTTGCAGGAATTTGCAGGGTGAACATCACAAAACTTGTAAAAGGGCAAAAGTGTTGTAACAAGTCATGATTAAATATTTCCTTTAAAAAAAGTATGGAAGCAAAACAAAAACAAAAAAAAATCAATTATTAGCAAAATTACAGCCTCATTTGTCTTTTCACATTTGAATATTGTTTACCCCTTTTGATTTGTACAAAATGAGGGCTACAATTTTCACTTGTGGAGAGAAAACCACATAAATTGAAATCTTGCAATATTTTCATGAGCTTATCTCGCTGCTACAAATAAATTTTGAGACAGAATGCTCTGAGGGCTTGCAAGTCCCTGATAGGGGCTTTAATGCTTTGCTTTCAATCGGCTCAAAGGTTCGAGCTTGCTGAAGTTATCAGACATTATCATAGATCATCGGTGTTTATTTTTGATCAGGAGACAGTTGCCTGACATGCGATATGTTTGTACTATGCCTCTTTCCTTGTATTTAGACATGGGGCAAATTTGGGTCTCTGCCTATGACTTAATTTATTCATGTGTTTAAATGCTTACCAGTATTATTTTAAAATTTCGTATTAATTTATTTTGTAATTCGTTTATTTATTTATTTATTTATACATTCGCTTATTGATTGACTTATTTATTCATTTATTTGTTCGTTTATTCATTTACGTATTTGTATTTGTTGTTTATTTTATGCATCCATATAAGTATGTTTGTATGTATGTAGGTATTTATTTATTCAATTTGGTATTTTAAACAGTATTTATATTTACTCAAAGAGCTCTCTAAACAATGTGATGGTGTTACTACAAGGGGCCATGTGTAATAAAACACAATGAACATATACATGTAGAATGATTGAATATCATCTAGTACATGATATAATACATACGATTGGAAATGAATATAATAGTTATACTTATCTATTTAACCCAATCATTATTAAAAATATAAGTTTACGATTGCAGTGTTGTCGCAAGAAGGGGCGGGGTGGGAGTAACAATTAAAAAAACGTAATTTTACTTTTGTTGCATTCATCCCTCCTCTTCCCCCACCCCCTTTTCAGAATAAACTTTCGGAAATGTTGTCCCAAATCTGATAAAGATGTTTGAATACCCTCAAAGCTTTCTAGAGACGCCTGCACTATTGTGAAACAAGATAACAGGAGGGGGTGGGGGAGTGGCGACACTCCTTCGAGTCTCATCTTTACACCCCTCCATCCCTGTACCCTATACCGTTTATAATCTTGTACTTGGATTTGAGGGTGAACTCCAAATACCCTTCGTCGCTATGTGCCTACACCCACTCAGCTGTAATCTAAACCAGGGAGATCGTGCCTCCAATCAGTGGCGTAGCGAAATGGGGCAAGGTACCTGCCCCTTCCCAATTAATATATATATATATATATATAGAGAGAGAGAGAGAGAGAGAGAGAGAGAGAGAGAGAGAACGAGGGATTGAGCACGGGTAAATTTAACATGAAAAGAAAAGGATACTTAACACGATTACACAAAGTTTCAAAAAATAAACTCGAGTTAATTTCGAAAGCCTTGTGTATCGCCTATTGAAATGTGCGAAAAATACAATGACGTATTAAATTATGCGAACATAATTTCTATGTGATATGCATTAGGCTGTTGGATTTGCCCTTGACTATGCGATCGTGTTCCTTCCACACTTAACAATGGACTTTATTCGCAATTCATCCCCCGAGTGAGACACCCCCTCCCCCGCCCCAGATGCCAATGCCCCTTAATGTCTAAGCTAACGCTACGCCCCCCTGTTGATAATATATAGAACATGCATGGGTCCAAGGGTATTGTGAGAATAAAGATATGGTGTGGTGGGAATGTAAGCGGATGAAATATATTCCGATAAACATATCCAACCTTGAACATAATCTTGTTTGCTATATGCCTGTACATCTTTGTTCAACTGTATTCGTCATGGGGCTGACTATATTGTATATAGACGTTTGCAGTACATAAGTAGATGTAGAAAGAAATAGTCGAGAGAGAGAGAGAGAGAGAGAGACAGGGGGGGTTGCAAAAAAAGATTGCATAGATTGAGATAGAGAATCAGAGAGAGAGAGAGAGAGAGAGAGAGAGGGAGAGAGAAAGAAAGAAACGGAGAGAGAGATATATAGAGACAAAGAGGCAGAAAGACAGCGAGAGAAAGAGAAAGAGAGAATCTGAAACATAAGTATGTGGTGTGCATGGTTTGAGACCTTAATCGGATGAAACTTTCCAATGAACATTATCAAAGGTATCATAAAAGGTTTTTCTCATGAGGCAAAGCGCAAGAGGATGACAATTGAGAAAGAAAGGGGGAGTGAGAGAAGAGTGTGAAAATGGGGGAAAGGTTAAGAAAGAATGAGTGTGGGATGGATGGATGGATGGTGGGATGGACATATATAACGAGAGAGAGAGAGAGAGAGAGAGAGAGAGAGATTGGAAAAGGGGGGGGGGGGACCTTGGTTAGGATTGAGATAGAAAATAATGAAATGGCAAGCCATGCTTTAAACGAACCTTGAAAAACGTAGCATTACCATTTGAATAGCATACTCGATTGCCGAGGCCTGTACCTTAATGACTATGGCGGTATTTCTCTCCGTCGACAACATGTTTTGTTAATAAAGCACGAATACGAAAATTGAGAACATTTAAGTTACTATGGTTACATGCCTCGTTAATGTGTTTTCACTGTGTAAGTAACCATGGTGATTAGGTAGGTAAGATAGGTGGAAGGGCAAATTTGTACAACATACATGAAGAATGTAACTTATCAACTTGCATGCCGTCGAAAACAGAAGAGAGTAACTGCCCCAAAACACCATTTCCTTTCTGAATTTCGTTAGAAGATTGTCTTGCTTTAAAAAAAATGTTGGTGATCAAAAACTATCTTTACGATCTGACATTTTGTATGTTAAGACTAAACCGTGTATCATGGTGTATGCATCCCTTATCTATACAATTCCATTTCCTGAGAAGAATCACAAGAGTTTCCTATTGTTCTGATATATAATTGAAGAAATATTGAATAAATATTGAGGTATTTTGAAGAGAAATCATCACTGGCTTCTTCTCCAGCTTTCCCATCCCTCCAAAAGAAAGTCTCCTTTTTATATATATATTTTTTCTTCTTCCTAATAGTCATGTACTATAATAAGTCAGTTATCCACAATTTCTTTTGTATGTATCAATACATGACATGGGAAACCCTTTCTCATCCAATAAAAAGAAAAGGTGAACAGGGAAGACTTCCCTTATCCCTGCCTCGAGTCTTCACCACCTTCCGCCCCTATACAGATTAAAATTCATATTCATATTGAATTTCTTGAGGGAAATCCATATGAACATGAAAGATTAATATAAATTTTCATGTAACTTAGGATTTCCTTCACAGCATGGCATCCTTCCGCTTGGGAAACCTACATAACCTTTACCGGAGGCGATACAATGCCAATAACCGGAATTTTGTCCCCAAAACGACACAGTCTACACTAGCCATTCAATCATTGATAGGTTATTGAACCAAATGGGATTAAACGATGGCGCTTCCCCTACCAATCTGGGTCCAATCTACCATAATCAAGGCGAATCTGTCTGTCCACGCACAGTCCCCATGCATCAAACTCTGCAGCTCTCCTATATCATTGTCTCTTTGACACTGCTTAGCTTCATTGAGGATGAGGGATTGGCGTCATGATAGTCAAAGCCAGTGTTCGAATTGGAAAACATGTATATACGACCAAGAGGTAATACCTCTTTACATAAAAAAAAAGGTTTTAGAATAGCTAGTAGATTGAGTTGAAATAGAAATGAATTCGATTCTATATTTATTTCCACAGACGATGAGATGCATTGATTTCATTTCGAAGCTAAAATTTTAAATCTCCAATTTCATTAAAAGGGCCGAGAATCGACTACTTTTTCAACATGGTAGATTGAGACTTTTAACATGCTTGATTCAATCTTTATAATGCCTCAGTATGTTAAAATTGTTATTTCTACCATTTTGAAAAAGTGGTTATTCCTCAGCACTTTTAAATAGTGTTTTAACAATTCATATTTAGAGTGATGGTATCAATGACTTGAACAAAGTTTCAAACTTTTTTTGACCAAGAACACATGTACAACCATTAAAGATATGTCTACTGTATTCTTTTGCAACCATACAATTATTGAGATTTGTATGAATACATGACGTGTACAAAAAATACCGTTTAAAAACTACTTCACTGCGATTATCAAAAATTGAAACTTGACGTTCAGATGGAATGATTCGAAATATCAGATTTGAATATAAGCCATTGAGGAAGATCCGCCGAATGTCAATAAGAAAAGGAAAAAGGTAAACGGGAGGGAAAAGGTTTACTTCAAAATAAGAAAAAGAAGAACAAGGAGGAGGAGAAGAAGAAGAAGAAGGATAAGCTGAAGAAGATGATGAGCAAAGAAATTAAAGTACACCCTACCTTTTGTTGGGCCCCTTTCTTGACTGAACAACTTCTCTGTTCTCTGGAAAACCAAATGCGCGATATCTTCCATCCCCATGACAACGGTGTTGAACGGTCATGACCGGTATACCTCATCATGCATGCGCGCTGCGATGTGGATCTTCATTGAAGAGGTTGTGCCTCAGAATTTATGAGGGTCGTATTTTCTTGCATCAGCAATGTATGCACCTTTGGTTAGTGGTGCAGCTACAATGGGGCCCGGGGTTCCGTATGCCCAGTCTGAAAAATTTCAAAAGGAGAGAATAATGAGTGAAGAGAGAGCGAGAGGCAAGGGAGAGGGGAAAGGGAAGCGATCTTCAATGTAGAGGTTGCACTACATTGTGACGTTTTTTTTTTTCTTCAGGGAATGCACCCACCCATGGTCACTGGTGTAGCTAAAGGGGACTGGGACACCCCCCCCCCCTCCCCCTTACTCCGGTGGTAACGGAAAAAAAATAGATAGAAAGAGAGACGAGAGAGGGAGAAAAAGTAGGGAAGAGGATGGAGGGGGGTCAAGGAAAGATGATGAGATGATGCAATTCCCCTAAAGAGTCAGTCGTCACATGCTCCTATCTATATACATACACTCTTGCATTGCATGCTCGCAATCATAGAATTAACCTCTTCGTGTGTCGAATACGTTGTATCTGATTAATTCTTTGAAGCTGCATGATATAGTCGTGTCTTACGCCATTCGTGGCGATTCCAAATAACTCCTATCCAATGTTCTTTGTACCATTCTCTCTCTCTCTCTCTGCGGGAGGGAGTGGAATAAATATTTCACCTTCATTTTCTAGACAATTTCATTACAATATAAATGCTCTTTCGTCTGACTATGTCCCTTACATTTCAATTGATGTTACAGTCAAGATAATATCCTCATTCACTGTATCCACCCATTTTCGTATATCATTCCAGATAACGCTCAATCATGGCGTCTCGTCGTGACCAAGGCATGTCCGGTAGGGACACCAAGGCCAGACCTCCATCAGCTCGTGTTGTAAGTCGTCGTTCCAGGTCAGCCTCTGCTTCAGGTCGGACAAGGCAGTGTCAGAACCGACGCGGGTTGAGCTGTGAGAGGGACACAAGTCTAGATCGCGACGACAGGGTAAACGGATATTGCGGGATTCGATTGGACTTGAACTGCATCCCAATGTTGAAGTTTTCCCCTCCAAGGGCCTCGACGCCGAAGGGCGAGGGTCAGAGCCCTGTCTCACCTCCGGGCAAGATGGCAGGCTTGTTGAACTCTCAATTGAGTATGTCTAGTGCGTCCTCTACGGTGAGTTCTAGCGGAAGCTCCACGCTGATTGGCGCCCCTCGCGCGTCAGATGTAATGAGAATACTCAATGATTTCCGCAAGGATTGCCTACTAAGTGACTTGATTCTGCAGTTCTCGACCGGCGAGATCCATTGTCATCGGCTGGTCATGGCTGCCAGCAGCCATTACTTCCGCGGAATGCTTTTTAGCGAATCTGGACGAATCTCGCGTCGAGAGATCATCCAGATGCAGGGCGTGGATATGAACATAATGCAGTACTTGGTGGACTTTGCCTATACTGGATCAATAAGCGGTATGAGCAGAGACCGCGTCCGCAAACTTAAAGAACTAGCTTCTGTCTTCCGTTTCCCAGAGATCGGTGAAGCCTGTCATGTTTATCTGGGCCGCTCTTTGAGAGAGAACCGAAACCGATCAAAGACTCCTACCCGGGCCCCCGGAAGACAGATCTTCCACCCTGGAAGTGGAAGGTCCAGTAGTGGAAGTGGATTCAGTGGTAGCGAAACATCTGAACTGTTTTCACCAAGTCCTCTGTTAGGCGCTTCGCCGTTGATTGAGTCGCCTCAGACTGCGCAGGTATCGCCATTCCAGGATCACATAGTGACGAGTCCTAAGGCCAACGGGTCCAAGGAACTCTTAGAAGGTATTGCAAGCCTCAATGAAGCACTCGGTCGGAAGCATCCAGATGTCGGTATTCTATATTTACCTGATCATGTTACATCAGTCAGTCGACGCATATCGGCAAGTAGTAGTGAATCCTCTAACGACGCTCCAAGTTCAGCTTCATCAGAACTGTTCTCGTTTGAAGATCGATCTTTTGCTATTAAGATGCTTCGGGAATTCTACAAAATTCGCAAGGAGGGTCAGCTCGTCGACGTTGTCCTGCGAACAGCCACGCGTGATTTCCCGTGCCATCGGGTCATTCTTCAAGTCCACAGCCCATCCCTTGGAGCAATTTGCCAAAGAGAGCTTGATGGCTCGAAAACAATGGATGTTTTCATCAAGAGGATCAACCCCGACACGCTGCAGAAGGTTCTGAACTATTTCTACACCGGTAAGATAGTCATATCTCAGCGAGACGTGAAGTCGGTCTTCAAGGCTTCAAAGAGATTCGGTCTAGATGCTGTCCGTGAGGCTTGTACAGCCCTTGATGAAAGCATCGATAGGAGTATCGTCCAAACAGACGATTCTGGAATATCAGCACCAAGCTCGCCGAACTGCACGTTAGACTCGCCCGGTATCTAAACATGCTAAATTTGATTGTAGCATACTAACTAGGCTATTTTGATTATATATGTGTATTTGAACCTTCAGCGATGGAGGAGTAAAGTGGGGCTTGTGGTGGTCGGGTGGTAGGGGGGGGGGGGCTGGTAGGTAAGGAAAGGGCATATTCCTAATTTGTCCACGCCAATTGCCAGTTCTGGCTCTTGGCCCATAATACACTATATAGTTTATTAAGAGTCAAGTTTAGGATCGTTTCAAATTTTCCTTGGTACACGAAGAGAATGTCATGTCCTTTCCTCTGTTTTCTGTTTCAAGAACAAACTACTTTTTGTGTTCTCGTTTTATCAAAAGGATTTTGCTTTTTCTAGAATCTTTCAAAAATGGTCGCTTGAATAATTTTGTGGGTATTTTCTCTTTTAGTTCATTTTAAATTAGTTTTCATATTTGAGTGACTTAGGGTTGTAGACACGTTCGTTCATAATATGTTTTTGTTTAATGAAATAAATCAGGCAGTAAAAAAAGCTCCCTTCTAAAAAGCAAGTTATTTTTTTCCTGGTATTAAATCATTTCTTGAGATTATCAATATACCATGCTGTATATTATGTATCTATGTACTACTTCATGTATAATACTGCAAAACCTTATGCATTCGTACGTCTTTCTGACAGGAACTTTAAAGATAATTCTACATAACAAATGATTATAGAATGTTTCAAATTACCATATATATGTTGCATATGTTTGTGTTGTATCATGTTGATATTCGTATATACGAACAAATTGTTTTACTGAAATAATTTAGTATAATAGTATATTATTTTTGATATCTGAAAATGGAGGAAGTATTTTACGTTGGTAAAGCCCGTAGCGCGCGAGACGTCATTCAATATGCGTCGTTACCTGCGCTATTTAAACCTGTGTAGGTAATTAGCGCATACGCCAATAATCAAATGTAATGTTTTTCTTAGATCATTTGCATTCATAATCTCAAAAATACCTTTACAAATATGAATAGAATCTATTCAAATTTGAATAGAACAATTCGTAAGCGGGACACCTCGACACTGCGATATTAAAGGTGACCTGAATTCTGTTCAAATTGACGAGTTTCGGATTCAATATGATTGATTGCTGTTCTACATAAATAAATAAATCGGTTGTCATGAGAGAGCACTTTGTGCATGATTTCTCCCGCATAAACCGCGTCAAACATCGTGTAATTATGTAAATGACGCAGGGCTGCGTTAGCGAATAACGCCTTGTGTACAACGGAAATAATTCAAGCTTTTGTACAGCGATTCCATACCAATTAGTGTCTCAATATGCCACACGACGTGGCAAAAAGATATGTACCTGTATGCTACAGTCCTGCGATGGCCGATATTCAAGATCATAATAATTTTCGTGGGTGTGTAACTGCTTAACATATAGGCTGATAATTCCTGCAAGTGGTATAAGGCAAGTATGGTGCTGTAGTATGCAATATTCTAGCCTTTAACATAATGGCCAGAAATTTGGCTAGAGACTACAATTTGTGCACAAGTGAACGTGGACGCAAAATGAAATCTAATCACATTAGTAAGATGTGTGAATGATAGACGCTCCTTTGAAAAGGGAATGTTTTCATGAAGCAAGCAATTTTGTCGATGAAGGGATAGCCAAATGAATGCACAAGCAATGAGAGATGGATATCTTTTAACGCAAATAGTAGTCATTTTCCTTAAACTTTTCAAGACCTTTGCACGATTCAGTAACTTTAATTTTTCTCTTTTTGGGCCTCTCGGGAGAACAGCTGTGCTGTAATCGCATAGCAGGAAAGGCGCCATCCATCATTGTTATTTACTCATTATTTTGTACCGTACATGTTTTTTAAACAAGAGATTGGTTACAGATCAATTCAAAAATCAAACCCCTTTTAAATGTGAAATGATAAGCGGATCTAGGGCGAAAGTACATGAAAAAGGCTTAATTAGTTGTGTTGAAAAGTCGACTCCGTTTTAGGAAATTGAGATCCCACTTGAATTGATAATGTGCTCCTTTGATATTAAATGACCTCTTTTTACTGCGATCTCTCGACTTGGTAATCATTAAAAACAATATTTGCTGCTTGATTGTAAACAAAATGTGCTCCATGAATAATACTAGAGAACATTATTTAAGACTGGAAGAACCGTGATCTGTGCCATGAAACATTCAACCTCAGCAAGCCATGTAAACCTGCTACCATTATTACCAAATGTACTAGTGCTGAAATAAATAATTCATTCTTTATGTATCTGGTAGTTTTATCAAGGCACCTGAAAGACGAAATAAGAAAAACGATCAAAAATATTCAGCAAAGCGAATTAAAAGCAAATCCATGTGAAAGAAATGAATAAAACTCAGGTGAGGCATATCACTTGATTATAAGTACATGCATAGATCTATTTTGTTAACTTGAGTATCTTAGTGTGTGTGATGAAGGGGGGGGGGGGTTGGACAGGGAAGAAAAGGGAGAAGGAGGGAGGGATGGGAGGGAGAGAGAGAGAAAGAAAGAGAGAGGGGGTGGACAGAGAGGGAGAGAGAGAGAGAGAGAGAGAGAGAGAGAAAGAGGGAGGGGCGGGAGAGAGAGAGAGGGGGCGGGAGAGAGAGAGATGGGAGAGGTATGGGACGGGGTACCACCTAAAAGAAAATGAGGTAGAGAGAAGGGTGAGAAAGAGAGAGAGACAGAGAGATGAAAGAATAAAATATGTGTAGAGGATGCGAGCATACAATCATCATAGCTTCACCCATTTAAACAATTTTTATTCAAACTTAGTTTGGTTTGGTTTGGTTTTATTTTCCGTATACAAATTCAAATATATACAAGAATACAATTTACAAATATAATACAAATCAAGAATTAAAAACGGCTGGAATGCTCTATTCAGAGCCATTATCAAAATGGATCTGATCTTCCTAGAGGTCCATAAATAGATATTTAAACATAGAAATAAACACAAAATATTACGAAAATATTACATTACATACGCACTATCCAAAACCTCCTCCCAAACCCTCTACATCACATTATGAATACGACTGTCCCCGCTCACACCAAAAGTTTATACATCAAAATCTAGTCTCCATTCATTTAGGCCATGCCGAATTAGATTGAGTGTGTTCAGTCTACATAAGTTAATCGGTAATTCATTATACAATTTAAATCCGCGATAAAAGAATGTTCGTTTACAATGATTAGTTTTAGGTTTGGGCAAGATTAAAGGTATTACAAAGTTTTGGTATGGGGTCATAAATTTGGTTCAAATTAACATATTAGAAGCATATGCGTTCCTACAATATACATTGATCGTTGTCGCGGTTGAAATCGAGTCTAAAGTTATGAAATTATAAATAATAAACTCTTTATGTTGTATATCTCCCTCTCAAGGTCAAGATATTAATTTAGCTATGAAACAATGTTTCTTGACTAAAATCGACTGATTAGCTATTCCCGTTTGGAAATTATATATCCCAACTACATATTCTGAGATTTTCATGGTCGCAGCTACCATTGTACGGCCATAGGCGCTATTTGAAATTTATCACGATTTACCGGGAGCACCGGTAAATTTTTATATTCAATTTTTCTCGAAAACAGAAATGTTTTAGGGGCTAATTTTTTTACTGCTTATAATACATCCACAGGGGCATCCAAATATATCAAAATTTTAAAGATTCACTATCCACCCAATTTTCAAAATTTCCCAAAACTTTGTATTACCTTTAAGTTATCGACATGTCTCAGGGCATATTATTGGTTTCTTTGTAAAAAGAGATTGTTCTGCATCTTATTTCAAAAACTGGTGATATCAGGATGAAGACCAAACTGCATGCAATCAATCAGTATTTGTCACATAAATATATATAGTTCTTATCATTTTATTCCTTGGCTAAAGTGATTTGAGGATCGATCATATAGCCAAATAGTATTTACCTCGACGATTTGTATGTCTTTCAAAAGGAACGTTGAATTTAAGCACACAATCCTCTTTCATGAACTGACAAAAAAATAATTTAAAACAAGGGATAGGGGATACGTTCAATAAAAAGTATCTCTATCCGCCCCTCTGTATCAATCCTAGAGATTTATTTTGATGCGAGGCAGCAATAAAGGGGATTTTCTGTTTATATACCTCAAGAACGGCTTGTTGGCTGGATATATATTGTGCTTTAGCTTTGTGGAGTATTCAAATGACCATGAACAAGTTTCCAGTCTAGCGCCACTTACGGTCGATCGGGTCGCATTGACGACAATATAAACAATTCTTGAAAGCCTTGAAATTTGCCGATAAATTTTGATTTTTAATCTACAGGAAAACGTGCCAACATCAACCAATATGTGAGTAGATCGTGTGATATCATTTGATTATATGTGTTAGCTAATTGGATCTCTTTGGACTTTTTTTGAGATAGAAATGACACGAAAGCTGAACGGAGAAGGAGTAATAATTGACCCAAAATTACTTCGGTCCCACATGAGCGTTTTTGTGTGATATATTCGTTGAAAGCTGGGTTATATTTTCGGAACTTTAATAATATTAAATAATGATGATGATGATGATGATAAACAGCATATGATATTGGGGAAATGACCCACGACACATTGACAATGTCATATTGCTAAGTAACTAGATTAAGTTATTGTAGACGGAGTGAATGTAGAAGGAAGATGAAAATTGGATGACAGACCTGGCTGGAAAGTCGGCTACAGATCTCTGTATTTTTCAAGTAGATCTACATCATGTACATGTGATGATTAGGGTGATGATGATTATGAGGATAATTATGATAATAGCAATATTAATAATAATGAAGTTAAGGCGCTACTGTAGTTTCGTGTCCATTTTTTTAGCAGTTTCATATCCATTCTTAGCAAAGAAATTTTAGCCCAATTTTTCCTAATTTTAATCATAATCATATATTGCATTTACCACCTGAATTTGGATCACATCCGACATCGGGAAGCCTCCGTTTAGGGCTTCGATGTCGACGTCGTCGCTCAGTACCGTCTCCGCGCTATAGCTCTGCAACTCAAACTGAAGCTATCAGTCTAAAATTATGCAAGCTTCTCGTATAATTTATGGCATGTGCGTAATACCATAAAGCATACGCGAAGTTTGCATAATTTTAGACTGATAGTTTCAGTTTGAGGTGCAGAGCTATAGCTTGGAGACGGTACTGAGCGACGACGTCGACATCGAAGCCCTAAACGGAGGCTTCCCGATGTCGGATGTGATCCAAATTCAGGTGGAAAATGCAATATATGATTATAATTAAAACTAGTAAAAAATTGGGCTAAAATTCCTTTGCTAAGAATCGATATTAAACTGGTAAAAAAACTGCTTAAAAAAATGGATACGAAACTACACTAGCGCCGAAGTTAATGATGACAAGGACTAATATTTATACTAAATCAAAAAATGTGTATTCAAATTGTAGATCTAATGATTATTTCTTGTCAAATAAATATTTATCTTTATATTTCTCAGCTGGAATAATTTCAGGAACCCTGGATACTCAAACGTGGGTGCCGTAAACATACACTGACTGTAAGCAGATAACAGACTAAAAGCTTACATCATGCCAGGCAAGAAAGGGAAAGGAAAAGGAAAAGGGAAGGGGAAAGGGAAGAAGAAGAAGAGCAAGAAGGGGATGCTAGAGAACCCTGGCGATGTTGTCAAAAGACTCCAGAGGGTCTACATGGCCCAGTGTCAGGCCAAGAACACTGTCGTCTCTCCTGATCTCAAGAAGTTCCTCAAGGACTGCTTCGAGGACAACAGGCTTGCGGTCAAGGTAAAGTTGATACTGATTTATTTATTGATTTCAGATAGTCTTGAATTTTGGGAATGATCCCCCAAAATTGAGTTTTCACAGACCAATCATTTTAGGGTTACCACAGAAACTTAAATCATGAAAACAGAAAACTTTCAAGTAAGTGGGGATTGTTTGTAAGCATTGTGTGATGTGCTTTAATAAAAACAGTGATATTAAACTATATAATTAACTATTAAATTCTTCAACTACATGTAATGTGGTCCTACACCTATGCAAATGCAATAAATGCAAAGAAAGTGTCCGCAGGCTCTATTAAAGCAAGAAAATCAAAGAGAAAGGAAATAAAGCAGAGAGATGGATAGGAGAGGATTTGAGAAAAGGCATAGCGAATAATATATTATAGAGAGACGTGTGGATAAAGGTAAGGGAAGAAGACAGACAGAAACAGAATTCTCACTCTCAAAGTTAAGAGATTTTGTGATGTACAAGAAAATGACAGGAAGGGATAGAGATTCAAACACCCAAGCATAGATAGATACAATCCAAAAAGTTACTATGTTGATATTTTTCTGCTGTCAATCAGTTCATCTTGGAGCCGATCCCTGGCTTTGAGGACCCGGAACTGACCAATGTCCAGCTTGACCCCCTGATTTCAGCCATCAGAGCCGAGAGATTCAAATACATCAAAGAACTCCATGTGTGGGACATCCCTCTCAAGCATGCCGACGTTGCCAACTTAGTGAGTATTAGGAGTTCTGTCTGTTATACCCGAAACGATTGTGAGGTATGCTTGTGTTCTGGTAGTACTGGAAATGGAAGAAGGATTTGCATCATGAAAGAATATGATTAAAATTAGATATCATTAACAATTTCCTGGTATGGCAGTTATGTTAGGTTTTCTGTTGAAGCAGTACTCATATTCTTCTTAATTGTAAATGATAAACCTTCAAAAAGGTTGTTAAATCTGGATAAATGATGTGAGTTAATGACTTTCTGCCTGTGAACAGTATTAAAAAAGGGAAAAAATGCTTTGACGGTGCACCTATTGGAAGAAAAATTGTTGTTGATATACATTCATATGATTTATAATATTCACTACAGGCCTTGATGATGGAGAAAGGCCCCTACCCCATCTCCAGGCTAGAGCTTATTGACTGCAGTGTAGAATCTTATGCAGCTGAGAGACTCCTGAGGAATTGTGTAGGCTTAACCAGTATCACCACTCTCTCCCTGGACTATAATGAGTAGGTCAAGTATTTGTTGCATTTTTCTACTGGTATTCAATTCAATACTTTGAATAAGTAAGAATTTACTTTATTACTAAGCTAAGAAATTTACTTATCACGTGTTCAATCGCATTATAGACTTTGCATACGTAAGACAAAATCTAAGTAAAATACTTACTGATAAGCATTCTGACATCTGACGGTTAATCAAAAGTAATGCGCAATTAATGCATTGCAATAAATGTGCGTTAAATAATTGTGCACAGATTATGATACTGCGTTAGAAAACCATATGCCTGCCAATCAAGGCCTCAAAATAATTGGCTTAAGTCTGGTAGGGAGCTGTCTTGAATTTAGGGTAAAATACATAACCAAAGTTTTTGAACTTAATACCCGAATTGGCTAAGTATTTTATCTAAGCCGAAGACTTAGTAAAATACTTATATTTCAAACGTTAGTAATGAATTGACTTCCGGCCCAGGTTTACAATAGGGTTACTTGTATGGTGGGATATTCTGTAGTTGTTCCTGATTTTCTAAAATATTATTTTAAATATTATTCCACCTCTTCTTCTTCTTCTTCTTCTTTCTAGGATTGGTGACAGCGGCTGCATAGGAATATGTAAAGGTCTGCTGAAGAACGAGACCATGATAAGTCTTAGTCTGTGTTACTGTGGTCTAGGGGTGCAGAGTGGAACGGTCCTGGGTCAGGTCGTCTCGACAACAGCCATCAGGTAGGTTCATACACATGACCAAACCAAAATTCCACAGGTACAGCTTCATATCGAGGGGTCAGTGACACAAAGAGTTAACTCCATTTTGGCCATTTTGAGAAAAAGTGGTTTATGTATCACTGAGCACTTGGGCCTTAAGGAGTTAAGTCTATATTTCACTAGCCATCAACTTCAATGGGGTGTGTGGTTGGGTTAAGTCTTTGTGTTTCCTGGAAAGCCCACAGTTTTCTGAACATTTTGATATCAAATGCTCATTTTAGCAAAATATGGAGCTACGTCTTTGTGTCACTGAACCCTCGATATGGACTTTGTTTACACATTATAGTTTAATTTTTTTGCTATAAAGGATTAATGTTCAGGTATTTTTGCGAACATAGAAAGGGGTACGTTATTTGGTTTTGGAGTTTCAGAAAGGGGGTATTAGAAAAATCAAGAAATTCTGAGACAAATGGGTCATCATTTTATGATATATTCGCAAGCAAAGTTTTGCAAAAATACATGAAGAATACATGTGACCCGGCACCACAAAACCACCAAAAAGTCGCAAAAAATTATTTTCCTGATTTCATCTGATTATGAAAGAAGAAGTTCTCCTCATTAAAATGGTATATTACTTATCCAAATTGAAGCTTCCTAACCCTTTCAATTTAGTGAATGAAAAGAGCTGGTGAGGGAGGTTACTGGTATTAAATTGTGAGAAAGAGAGCTTTAAAGTTTGGGGCTATTCAAGCATGCGGAGCAAGCAAACCACAGGGAAATCAATAGAAGGGTGAATCAAAAGGCCATAGCAACCACTATGAAGAGATTTTCAGATTAGGCTGAAATTTGGCCTGATGGTCAAACATAGTCTGTTCATTATGTTTCTGAGGTTTCAATGTGTGGACTTAAGTCTTTCAAAAGTTATTATGTTGTAAATGTATAGAGTTGTAATTGGACAGATTAAGTGAACTGCAACATAGTGCCGAGACACCTGCACTAGACAATGCCTATTCATGGTGGACCCGGAGTCTTTTTGTTCCCCCTTACATAACACTGCTTGTCACCTATCTTGTTTTGTATACATCTGGGCAATTATTTGTAACCACATTATCAGGAATTCTCTCGTCGCTGTCTTGCCCGAAGTGTTCAGTAAGCAAAGCTGTAAGGTTGGCCTGATCCCCCGCAGCTAGCCCCCGCATCAACGCTTCGTTGACCGCCCGAGCTACCCGAGCATCTGCGTTGGTGCACCCCGGTACCATCCCACGGCTCTGCTCACGTACAAAACCTGGCATTGTAACGACGTTGTAGATTTTTTCGCAACTTGTCACTCTCAAATGTATAAAATATAATAATGTTCTTACTCTTGATCAACAAATTCTGGATATGTGATGTACAATCAAGCTACTCGAAGTCGTTAACGGAGAATATAAGACAAACGCAAATCTGGAACTCGGATGTGAAAGCGGATACAAACAAAATGGCGCGCCGCACTGATTGCTATAACGGACCAATCACAGCCCGCGTAGCACGACCCGTTAGCAACGGCCGACCATTTCCGGACTACGATAATTTCGCTCGGGAAAAGTGATCAAATTTTGGAAGAGACCGAAGGCTGTGCGAAAAAAACTGGTCTAGAAAAACCGTTTAAAACACATCTTCTACTATGTTTTAGACTTCCAAATTTTGATACTAGGTACAGAAAAGACCACTCTTTCAGAAAATGCAAAAAAACAAAAATCTATTTTTTTCACCTAAATTGAAATTTTAGCTGATTACGGAGAATCGCTGGTTGCGACTTTTTGTTGGTTTTGTGGTGCCGGGTCACATATAATGTTAATGTGTAAAGTAAGATACTAGATTTAAATACTTTCCTTTAACAAAAAAAATTGTACCTGTTTTGTTGTTGTCAAAGGCTTAGATTTAGGGTTAGGGTGTGTTGGGTCCAGAGTTGAAGTTAAGAAATTTGTAAGTGTAGGGGATTGAAGCACATAGCAATTGTCTAAGGAGAAAACGTTGTGCATCCTTATATTTAGAGATGATGATGAACCATTTACTCTAACAAATTATCTTTATATTTCCATCTTATTATTATATAATAACAATTTATACATGGATATGAGGATGTGTAATTCTGACTTTCCTTTTCTCGCCCCACCCCAGGGAAGTGTACCTGAATGGGAATAACCTTGAAGCAGAGGGTGTGTCTGAATTGATAAGACTAGCAGTGGACCACGCTGAAACAGAGAGCTATCACAGAGGTCAAGAAGCCATGAAGAAAGCAGATGAAGAAGCTCTAGCCTTGTTAGCGGGTAGGTAGGGTAAAGAGAAAGAAGAGAGAGTGCGACAGACAAACAGAGACAGAGATTAGAAGAGGGGTGAGGAGAGAGAGAGAGAGAGAGATAGCATAGAGAATTAGGGATTAAAATATGATATTTTAACATATGTGAGTTAAAAGAGGGAGGGAGAGAGAGAGAGAGAGAGAAACATACAGAGAGATATAGATGAGAAGAGAGGGAGGGATACAAAGAGCAGTAGAGAGAGGGAAACAACAAGTAAGAGATGTATAAGTGTTTTTGGATAGAAAGATTTAGAGAGGGAGAAAGAAAGAGAAAGAAACAGGGGGATTGGTGCTGTTATGCATCAAGTTTAGTATGAAAGATTTATCAGTATTTTGGATGAGGTATCTTTTAATTTACTTTCATGGATATATATTACACGTACAGTTGTCCTTGAATCCGATTGTCATTTCCTGATAAAAGGACATGAGATCTCTCATTAAATTTGAAACACATTATATCAAGTCCATCATAAGTGAAAGATAAAAGTTAAAAATCTCCTTTATATGTGGACATATGCTGAACAGTGCAATTTCATCATGGTCTGAATCTGTATCATCTTGCATCTGTTATGAAGCAATGCCTTCAAATGATAACAAAGGAATAATCTTAAGAAATATCTGTTTAATTTAGCTTATAATTGATTACCATTACCTTTCATGTCTGTACCTTTCCTATCGCACTTTGTATAAATGTATCATGTATGTATTTCATCTTTTGCACAAGCTGCGCCTTGAGCATTTGACTGTCAAGTGGATTTGGTGCCTTATAAATCATATGTATTATTATTATTATTATTATCTCTCTCTCTGTCTCTCTCTGTCTCTGTCTCTGTCTCTGTCATTCTCTCTCTCTCTCCCTCTCTCTCTCTGTCTGTCTGTCTCTCTGTCTGATTCCCTCTCTCTCTGTGGTGTCTTTATGTTGACAGAAAAAGAAAGGAGTCGAGTAAGGACGGCCTTTGATGAACCAGGATCAAAACCATCATCAGCCAAGAGTTCAAAAAGTGGAAAGAAAAAAAAGAAGAAAGGTAAGATTTTGCTCTTAAAATCTCTTATCCTCGTTGACTGAGGAGGCTCGAGGGCTCAGTGGTAGAGCAGTGGTTCCATAACCGGGAGGTCCTGGGTTCGAAACCAAGTCAATGCGCTCATGCCCTTTGGTAACACATTAATCCTCATTACCAAGTTCCTCAGAGAGGACTTTAAGCTGGCGGTCCCCTGGTTGCTTACTTACAAGCATATATATGCTTTCTCAGCAGTCAAGTAAAATACTCATCAAACATCAAACTGCAGTGACTCAATATAGCTGTGTTTTTTAACTTATATTCATATCTTGATAGACATATTTAAATGGCTTGTTTTATTATGCTCATTTAACATTTTATTATAATGCTGAATTGAATTGAATTAAATTGAATTAGATTAAATTAAATTAAATTAAATTAAATTAAAAAATATAAATAGCAGTTATGAGGCGGAAACAAGTTGAACTTACTGTAGCACATGGGTATGGGTTTCCTTTTATTGACTTCCAATGTATCATTTATAAGAAGCATATAGCAGTGAAGTGAAGCATAATTAATAAAGCTTGGTATAACTTTGTTTCTGCAGGGAAGAAAAAGAAATCGAAAGAGCCCCCAGGCCCTCCTCCTAAGGGTCCCTTGATCTACAAACTCCATGTAGCAGACAATGGCATTGACATGTACGGGAAAGGATCAACCTACGCACCTATCATAGCAATGAGGCTCTTTAGAACGTGAGTATCTAATATTCTCTCCGGATTTGTTTCCCTAATAGACTTTAAATGAAATGTTAGTTGATTTTATAATAATAGTGATAATGGCTTTTTGTATAAGGGTGTATGTCTGTCAGATCGTGATGTTTTTTGCACTCCAACATTGTTACTTGGTCATATGTAGGTTTGAGTTCCATCACAGCATTACTGTCCTTTGGCAAGACATTAATCTGCATTTGCCACTCTTCACTCAGGTGATGTAAATGGGTACCTGGTAGGAAAAAATTCTTCAAATGCCAGACTGTTTTTAGGGTAGCCTGGCTAATACCAGTGTAAAAGTAGTAACCAAGCGTAAAAACGTGAGTATTACTAAGCGCTATAAAAGTGTTACTGTTATTAGCAGTGTTATCATGTACTAGCTGCTCCAGCACATCGGGTTCCCATTTACATCTGGGTGAAGAGTGGAAAATAGGGGTTTATCGTCTTCTCAAAAAGAACAATTGCCAGGCCGGGATTCAAACTCTCAAACCCTTGGAATAAAAGTAAAGTGAAGGAACCCAAACACCTTCACTTGTATATTTCTGTTAGCAAAGAATGTTTTTACTTTTCCTTGAGATTTTTTTTTTTTTTTTTTTTTTTTGGGGGGGGGGGGGGAGTTAGAGTCTCAGAAAGTGGTTTGCCCTCTGAAAATGATTTAAATCAGAGCTTATTCAGGTCCCAGCTGCAGCACTTTTGTCCTAACATATAATCAACAATTGCAGGTTTAGTTAATAGGTGCTTGTCCCTCGGTAGCAAGTAATTCCTTAAATGCTTCAGGTGCCTCAGGGCAGCTTGGCTAAAGCCTGGATAATAGTTCTACTTTATAGGTGCTTTGAGAATCCCTTGGGGTGGATTTGTGTTTGATATCAATGTACATGCAGATATTATCGTTAATATGTTGGATAGAATCTTTTTCTAAATTTAGATTTACAGAGTACTGTAGAGATACACTGCACCTTGTCCCCTATTAATATTGCTTTTGCATTGTGTGGTAAAAAAACTATAAAATACATAAGATCGATGCAAAGGAAATTATTTGTGTACATATACATTTGCAAGTCCTAAAAGAGCAGTAACTGCTGAATACTCCTGTCGTATCAGTACCTTAACATGTATGGTCTCAGGGATAGAATTAGGGTCAGGTGCAGGGTTAGACCATAGGCTCATGAATCAGGGTCATAGTTAGGCCCTAGGGTTAGGGTTAGGTTCTAGAGTTACGGTCAGGATTAGGCCCTAGGGTAAGAGGCAGGGTGAGGATTAAGGTTAAGGTAAGGATCAAGGTTAGGATTAATGTTAGAGTTAAGGTTGCTTGTGTTTGGATTTAACCTGGATCTCTTCCCACATATATTGTAGTAACTCAAGACAATATGCATTATCACATTATGCTTTTAATCACCTCCCCCCTCCCCCCCCCCAAAAAAAAAACAACAAACAAACAAACAAACAGACTAGTGGTCCTTCAAGGGCTGGACTTGGATGACAATTCCATTGCTGATTTAGGGGGGAGAGATAACGGAGGGACTAAGGGTAAGGAAAGAGGCAGGGCTGGATGGAGTTAAGTTGTTATTTACTTCATTATTACTATAACGTTAATCAACTCATCCTCCCTTCTCCTCTCTACAGGCTAGTGGAAAATTCTGCATGCCTTCAAGAGCTGGACTTGGACGACAATCTCATTGGTGATTTAGGGGGGAGAGAGATCATGGAGGGACTGAAAGCAAGGAAAGAAAACGGGCTGGATGGGGTCAAGGTCGCCGTTACTCATCGGATGAATGGAGACACGTTCGGAGAAATCATGAAGCTTGGTTCCGGACTGAATAAAAAGAAGAAGAAAAAAGGCAAAGGCAAGAAAAAGGTAAGACATAGTTATGATTGGCATGATACTAATGATTATATGGTACTATTACAACTACTTGTACATGTATTCATTTCTAATTATAACTTTTCATGAAATACTTTTAACTACTACTTCTACTTCTTTTTAGCAGTAAACTTTATGTCAGGGCTTGTTTACTTTAGATTTGGTTTATTCTTCATTTTTGCCATTTTTTTCTGTTGTCTATCCAGTTTACCATTCTCTTCCCTATAGCTTTTTTGTTGCTATTCAAAATGGCTAATTGCAATGACGACCTTCGTCATTGCCTTGTTTTCGTTCACATTCTGCCCCATTAATATACTTATCCTTATCCTCATCCTTATCGTCCGGAAATCCCATTCGTTTTGCACGTAGTGCTTTTTATTCCTAGTTAGGTACTTTCCTCAAGTCCTTTTCCTTTCAAATTTCGTAGGCGTCATCTCTGATATCTCATCAAGGTCACCTACTTTTTCGATTTTCGAAATCACTCATGCATAACCATCCAGGCGCCATTTTGTCAGTTTCTGGTCCATTTTAAGGCCTTTCTTCATTCCTTCCTATCTCCACTATCCTAGATCCTACAAACTTCTAACAAATTCCTTTAGATAGTCTAAGAGATGTTCTTTTATCTGCGACGTATAACTTGACCTTCAAAATGCCATCTTCATAGTCAAAATTCAAATCTGAAACCGACTCCGTCAAAAATCTCTCAAATTCTTGAAAAATAGACCCCTACAAATCTAAAAATTGCAATAATTTTCTTTAACCAATTCCGTTCCGTCTCATCTTCTTGCAGTATCTTTATTTCATAATTGCACATAGCCAAGCCAATTTTTACGCTCCAATGGCTATGCAAAACATAAATAGCGCCCTCTAAAGTTCTGGGAATTGGCTTTCTTTCTGTGGCCGTATCTCCATCATGGCTTGGCAGAACCGTACCCTTTTTTGGATTTAGATACTTGAACATATGCCCTTTCCAGCCATACACAAAATTATAAACCCTAACACTGACCGACTTTGCGAAAAATGCCCTCCAAATATGCAGTTTTCCAGAAAATTGAGAAATAACTTCAACTTAGTGTAAAATGGCGATCTTTATACGTACGTCAATGAAACTTGGCAGTCACATGTATCCATATACGTGACAACTGTCTGCCAAGTTTGATAAATTTTAATAACGTCAGCGCAAAGTTATCGCCAAAAATGATGAATTTGCTATGCATTACATAATAGCGCCTTTAATACGTGCAGTACATGTGTACATTGCGCGCAGATGACAATGGTGTCAAACTGACCGCAATGAAGTGCCCTTTCGAATGATACCAAGTATGGTATATGTTCACACAGAAAATGTTGAGTAAATCACATTTGAACAAGGGTCACTATACGAATTCCGCTGAGTTTCCGCCCAATATTATAACACGTATCGGCTATGACGTCATTTTTTCAGACTGCTTTTCGCCCCCTAAACGTCCCTTTTTTTCCTTGAAATTTTGCAGTGACATTCCTAATCGCAATACGCAGGGCACCTCCTGGCCGGATTTTTAAAATTGGTCAAGGGGGTCATTTAAGACGCCATTTTGTCCTATAAATCTATTTTACATCACGTGTTTCGATAGGATTACCATAGAACAAAAAAGAGTAATTTACAATAACAACCATGAAATTCTCTTTCCAATGATACCAAATACGTCCGATAAAGAGACATAAAGAGAGAGAAAAAACAAACAATTAAAGTCCGGTCATAATACAGATCCTGTACGTTTTCCGCCCATGCATTACACGCATTGTCTATGGGGCAAATCGGGTTCACGCTTCTGGACCCCAGAACGATCTTGATTTTTCTTGAAATTTTACAGGCACATTCTAAGTTGCCAAGTGCAGAGCATCAACAAGCCAGATTTTTTTATTTCGGTCAAGCATGACATTAAATGCTACTTCATACTCTGCGTAACTAGTTTGACAGATGCTCTTTCGTTTGACACGTAAAAACATGGCGTCATTGCACGCACATCGTTCTGACACGATTGCATTTCTAGTTTTGTTCTTGTAATCGTTCTTCAAAAATATAAAAAAGGGAAATTGCTTCAAAACATCTAATTTGTAGGGGTCCCATGTGTCTACCTGCACATCACTATTATAATGAGTAATAATGATATATGGAGGAGAAACCTGAGGGTCTTTTCCCTCTCCCTGGGCAGAGGATGACAGTCGACACAAATTAGTTGATAATGGTCATATATTTCTATTTTTTCCTTCCTGTCAATTTTCCTGATGTTTGTTTCCTCTTGTTATTACTAAATGTATGGAGTAATAAATAGTATCTCCTGAAAAGATTTTCTTTCGCTCTGTAAATTTTGTTTGTGTCTTTACGGAAAAGAAAAATTGTCCTGATTGCCTCCAAATTCCTATAAAAGTGATAATAGTAATATTGGATAATTTAAGAGCACACATATCCATCGCCCAAGGGGCTCGAGGCACTGCCATATTACCCCAGCTCTGCATGGTACCAATTATAGGTACTTGAAGAGAAGGTTGAGTTCTGGGTAGAAGTGAAAAATACTTTGTGAGCGTTTTCATTGTTATAATGCAAGTGTGGAAGAACATTAGGGAAAATACCCTGAAAAGCATGCTTTCATATTCTAAATATGGCATGTAACAACATAAAAATGAGGACAGATTTTTATGTTACATGTTTGTGTAGCCCCATGTATACCAGTACATCTTTCTGTGTATATAGTGCTTGTAACTTAACAATACTGGGCCAAATTTCTTATCATTTTGATAATTCCAGAACCTTGCAGTACACACCAATACTGATATGCTAGATGGTCAACCATTTCTGATCGATCCCACACCATTTCTTTCACAATGCAATTGAATGACCAGAACTTGATTTTATCTTTAATATTTAGAACTTAGTTTCCAAATTGCTGCATTGTGTTATGTATTTCCTCTTTGTATTTATGACAGTTTGAAAGCTTTTCAAGGATATAGAAACTGTATAGCGCGTGTCTTTTAGTTTCTAGTTCCTCGATGTGAAAATAAAATTTCTATCCTGCTCTGTTTCATTAAATGTATCAAAAGTTCAGATGTTTGTTCATAAAGTTGTAAACAAAGATCTGAATTTGAGCTTGTGTATGACAAAATACATATTCAATATACAAACAGGAAATAAATATAAATTAAAAAAAATATTTTTTTGGTTTTCTCATATTTTTTGTTAATGGTAGCCTAGCGAAATGCAATAAGATGAAAAGAACAGAACGCGAAATGCACAATGTTGAAAAATCATAATTTTATCACATAGAGCTAGAACTACATCGCTAGGAAATGGAGCTTGTAAATATTGTATGTGATACCTTGGTTAGGCTTAATTATACCTGAACTTGCACTCAGATAGGTCAATTAAACTAAGAAACTTTTTCACAAACATCAGTAACTCGTTCACCTTTTGCATTCTGCACACGTCTTTTCGTACCATTTTTGTTGGCTATGCTACCGAAGTATGAATAGCTATTTAATTATACACATGCTCAAAAGCTTTTAATTCTCAAGGCTTCGCGTCTTTAGCATTCCCTCCCCAATACCCTCTGAGCTATCACAGACTTAACTACAATTGACATTTTACTTGTTCAAAAATGTTTTCTGATGTCATTTAAACTGCAGTATAATAATAATAATGTAACTTATACCGCGCCAAATCCACTCTGTGGAGTGCTCAACTGAGGCGCGTGTAAACAGGAAAAACGATCAAGACTTGAAAAGGAATGTTTTGAGATGAGTTTTGAAAGAATCAGAAGATAAACATTTTTTGATGTCTTCAGGAAGGCCATTCCAGTATTGTATTTCATTACAATTTAAACTGCATTACTGTACTTTGTCATAATTTGTTTTATTTCTCTATAATTGATGTTGATAAGTGTTAGGATTAATCTTCTTCTTCATTTTTTTAAGTTCATGATTGAATAGTTATCTGAAATTTTGTTGTTTTATTGTTGTAAGCCGCATTTATAGTTTCTCCGAAAGATGAAATGTGCTGTAGAAACCTAGGTTATTATGATGAGAGAATAAACTGTTTCTTTCATGTTGGCTATCTGTTCTTTAAATACTGTATTCATTATTTAGAAAGGATTGGTGTCTTGGAGGGATACATACTTTATAGAGAAAGTTATGTACTGGCCATAGATTATGAGCATTCTTTCAGATTTGGTCTATATATGAGGAAACTTCCTACTTCAAGCGTGTATGTTTTTATTCTCCTCAAGTTTAAAATCTAGATCTTCTCTGCACAATAAGTAAATTAGAATCTGTGATTTCAGAAAATTTTGTCCAACATTTGTCTCTGTGTTGATACACAAGTCCTTGGGCTTTATACATAATGTAGTCTTCAACTGTTCATAAACACCACACCGTAATATTTTTCTTTTTGTACTTCTGGATTAACCCTTTGGGCAAAAGGCAAGCAAAACAGACATTTATAGATTGGTTTCTTGTCATTTAAAAGAGAAAAGCAATGCTATTGATTATCTCCTGCCAAGCAACAGGTGCAGTACATGTATATGGCCTAGTTTGGCATAGCGTTAGTGTTTGTTTGCATGATCGTGTACTATACAGACAAAAAACAAATCGACCTAAAAGAAAATAATATTCAAATAAATAAACAAACAAGTCATTTATTACCTTCTGCATGCAGATACATGTACAGGTGCAGTTTATGACCTGGTTTGGCATAGCTTTTGATTTTTCTTTGCTTCATAATGTACCTCAGTCTGACAACAAATTGACTTTAAAATATCATCTTCAAGGTTTCCCAAAATTTGCTTATTTAATCTTTCAACAAACTTTGTAAAGCTACAGAGGATAAAATTAAGGAGAGACAATTTTTTGGTGAACGCTGAAATATTAAAATGTTGTATAATTTAACCAAAAGAAACCCTGAAAGAAAACAGAAAAATATGACATTCACTGATTTTTATTTAAATGTTACATGAACAAAAAAAATTGTTTAAAAACATAAATTTTACCACATTTCCAGATTTTGTTTAAATAGAGCAAAATTCACGTATATCTTTCATATCAATTGTGTTGCTATTTCACAATCCAAGTTAAAGACTGATGTAACACGTCCTTGTTACGTCACTTTTTTTCAATCTTATAAGAATTCAAACCAATTCTAAATTAAAATTTATACCCCAAACTTGCCAAATATAAAATTAATAAATGAGAAAAACTCCTAATAGGAGGGACAGTGTTTTGTTTATCCATTGTGCCCTTTATTTTCCATCTATTCTATTTTGCATTCCTTTACAGAAAAAGAAATGAGGCTTAGGCATGGATCGTGGAGAAATTCGAATATACCATCGCCATCTAAATATTATGCCATGGATGAATAACAGATACCATCGCCATCTGAGTATTATCATAAAGATAAAAAGAAGATACCAGCACGATTCGAGTATTATGGTATGGATGAATTCATTAGCAGAAAAGGAAACTCTCATATCCATAGAGCTTCCGATTCTCTCTAAATATTCTGTATATGTGATTTTATATTTTTATACACTGTATATATTATAAGAATGATTATTGATAGTTTATATATTTATATACAAAGATAAAGAGTAATGTTTATCATTGATTGATATGATGCTCTTGTAGATGAATTGTCTTGTGTGTGTGCCAAGGCAGCTGAAGAAACTCTGCTTCACTACAGCAGAAGATTTGTGATATATATATGGATTGCATTAACGTAAGACTTATCGAAAGTCAAAATAATAATCACAAAAACTGTTATGGAAATGAAGTTGTTGTGTCCCATATATGCAACAGATTATAAAAGAATGACAAACATAAACTGACATTGATAGTACCATTTTACCCTGGTGGTACCACTTCATGCTGACTACATGTCTTATAAATACATGTACATGTGAAATGTGATGGAAAGGGGGTAATTTCAGAGATGTTTGCAATATTTCAGCGTTTGTGGATTTGAAAAAAGAGTATGTTAAAGATTCTAAAATTTTCACAAAACAATATTGGTCATTTAGTACAAAGGGAACCTAAGACTTGAATAACACAAGAGAAATTCCCTGAAAATGGGGTAAGTTAAGGGAATTTGTACATGATAAGCGAAAATAAGGTTTTGTTATGTTCAGAGCTTACTTTGTGACTGTTTTCAGGCAAAAAGAGATCATGGATTGTTGACAATGTTCTTGAAAGTCAGTAGGTGGGTCATTTTCGACTCCGCTTATGCGGCCATGTATAACCACCTTTGAATATGTAGTGACAGCACAGCCCACAGGGCCATTCTCCAAGATTTCTACTAATTTTCAGGCATTAGTAGGGCTTTCACGTTGATACAAAATATCATGACCATTGAATTTGACTCCATTTGACTTGTCTGCATGCTAAGTTGAACTCAGAGTTTACATATAAGATGCTCTCTAAACGTTTATTTTGGGCATATTTTCATCGTAAACTGTTATATGTACAACGATAATGCAAAGTCAACGTAAGTATCTTATCTGTCTGTTCAAGGATGCGTAACCATTGGGGGTAATCCTTGTGAAATGTGAGATCGAGCTCGTAAAGAGGTATTACATGTATCATCAATACAAAGTACTGGAATATTAAAAGCATCCTTACATTTGAAAGTCGGATGGGGGCATTCAAAAAGGTTATCCTATTCAAATGTACATGTTTGTTGTTTTTACGTTTTTGTTTTTACGTGTTTGTTTGTTTTCATGTAGTTGTCTCTTTCCGAACAAGATACATGTACATTTTGTATTGATCACTTTCTTTCTTTGGGAGGCAAGGCTAAAGTATGGAAGATGATGAGGATGTCCGAACTGATCCCGTTTTTTTCTTATTAACCCTCCCCCCCCAAAAAAAAAAAAAATAAATAAATAAAAAAAAAAAAATATATATATATATATATATATATTCAGGACACCTTATATCAACAGAAAGCAGACTTTTAGAATACAATGAAATGGCCGCAGATAGAAAATTAATCGACAAGAATCTCGGAATGATGTGAGCAGTGGAAGAAGAATACAAACGAAAGATGTTACCACTTCTGCAATATTTTGTAAATGTGTTTTTAAAAGTTTCTCTTCTTTTCTAATCAAATGATTAGGTTTATCATTGTCATGGAAAACCTCAAATTATTGTGATTAATTATGTACGATATAAATACGTTCCGAAAACGGATGGTCAAATATCTTTAAAAACTTTTACTAAGTAACTAATGTATTTTCTTGAAAATATTGAGGTCGATCTTTTGAAAGGGTACCTTGTAGAACCTTTTTTTGTACCTTTCATTAGGTAAATTGATATCAACAAATCAACTCAATTAGCCTTCCCATTGTGCGTTTGAGTGCTTGCCTACACACAATGAAACACGAAGAAGATGCACGAGCACCTTTGCGATTCAGTTTTTATTAAAAGACCACCGTTTTTATATTTGATACTTATATTTATTTTTCTTCTAGATCATAATGCACTCACTACATTACTACTACTGTTCATAAATTGCCTGACATAGCCACATTCCGTGTGTTGTTTTTCATTCAATATAAAGTAGAAGTTTTATTGAGTCAAGGTCTCCGTGACGAGGAGACCTGCGTGCGTTCCCCAGGGTACGTTAATGTCGCAATTCTTATTTTTATTCCATTGGCGAGCCACGCATTAACCTTGTGTTGATTTCATTGATATTTTATTTATTCTAGATACATGATGGCATCATTTAGAGTCGAATAAACGATAGGGACTGTTAAAGCATTTCATTGTTGGCATTAATGGAGATCGGGAAGAAATTTGAATTCATAGGGGAATAGAGAAATGGAAAACACTAACAAACAATATGGGAATGGCCTCAAGTTCATATGAAATGGGTTATTGACGTACTCCCCATTTCTTCACCCCCTTCCTTTTCGACTACGCTGTTTTTTTTTCATTTCATTTTTAGTTTAAAGTTGAGAGTAAACAATAGAAGGATTGTTATTGTACCATGTATTTGTATTTATATTTTTTGCCCCTACACGCTGGTATATCCTTCCTCAATCCTGTATGAAACTCTATATGAATAGTACCAATTATTATAAAGAATATATTAAGACGATCTGAAAGAAAGGGGCTCTAATTAATTACTGAAATATGTATATTTGTTGGTTTCATGGAAACCGTTATTGTTTTATTCCAGAAGTTATGTACAATGTACCTTAAAAATAAAAGTTTGAATATCGATTGGTAAATGAAATTAGGAACGTTCAAAATGTTCTTTTGTTTAATGCTGTTGCCTTCTACCTATTATCTCCTAATAGTACTAAGTGCCCACAAAATAAATGGAAAAAGTGAGAAAAATGTGAGACTGTATTATTGTGAATGGTAGTATAATTATTTGCAGCTGATTTTTGTTGTTGATGTAGATTTTGTCGATGAAATTTCAATAATTCCAATCTTTAATAACAGTTATTGTCCATAGGTCAGCAAGGCCAATGTTGAAAGCAGTTTTGTAACTGACAATGGTACCCCTTAAAAATTAAAACTACAAATGAATGAATAAATGGATGATTAAATGAATAAGTAAGTAAATAGTCGTCTTGATTTTTTGTTGTGACATTGAGGAATCACTACTCGTGCCAATTTGAAAAGATCGACGTGAAAAGAAAACCCAAAAGGGTATGCTTTTAATGGTTTGTTTATGTTATCTTCCATAATTTTTAAGGGATGATGTTGTTTATCCATTATGCCATATTTCAGATTTGACATAGTACTATACAGTTGTAATCACAGACAGAACCTGAATGTAATTAAAGGATATTTTATTTGCCATGATGATACAACTTACTTGAAATTATTATTATTGTGTTTTTATGTATATTCCTTTCTCTCCTTCCGTATCCTTTTTCAATTTTCCCTGTACTCTCTGCATGTCTTCACCAACGGTTATGAAAACCTTTTCTCAGTAAGGTATGAATTAGAATGTACTTGTATCGATGGAATGTCTGCCCCCCCCCCTCCCCACGCCAATCACCAATTCAAATAATTCTCACATGTAATTTACAATGGCATTCTCTTCCGTCCTCTTTTCCCCTCACTCTCCAAGTGTCCCTTTCAACTTAATCTCTTCTCTGTATCCCCTTTATTTCTCTCTCTCTCTCTCTCTCTGTCTTTCTCTCTCTCTCTCTATGTCTTTCTCTCTCCCTCTCTCTGTCTGTCTTTCTCTCTCTCTCTCTTTCTATCTCTCTCTGTCTTTCTCTCTCTCTCTCTTTCTCTCTCTCTCTCTCTCTTTCCTCTCCATATCATTGTATAACTGTACATGTGTACCGTACTTTGACCATGCTTTTATACTTTACATTCCAAAATCATTCCATAATAAACAAACTTTTTTTCTTCAATTTCAGTTTGAGAATATAAGATACCAGTCCTATTGGTAAGTTGATGGATTTATAATTATTTTTGTAGTATGAAGAGAAAAACGAAGGCCGTATTTTATAGGTCGCATTTTCAAGAGCATTATTACTTCAGAAAAACGTATCATGTAGAGAGAACGAGCTATTTAAGTGACATAACTTTCAAATTTTACATTTCCATCTTGATATAGATTGAGGAATACAGGAAACGAAAAATGTTTTAAAGAAAACAGGAGTGAAATTGTTAGTTCAGTATTAAACATTCCTTGTAAAATGCGATGATAAGAAACCTCCTGCCCTCGATTGACATTTGATATTATGTGTATAGATTTGATAGCAGATGAAAATTATTTATAGGGCTTTAAAGATTTTTTAAAGATCGTGTTTGAGTCTTTTGATTCCTGAAAAGCCTCGCCATATCGTTAATATCGATCCATGAAGTCGGTGTGGTGAAATATTTATAGGCAGAAAAAAGGGAAGCGTTTATCATCGGATTTTGAGATAACAAAGAGAGCTGCTCACGGAGCATAATTTAACAAATTGGGCACGTTTTGAGACGGTTAGCTGTACCGTTAAAACCATCTAGGCTGATGTCAATAGAATATGTTCGAACGGGGTAAATACAACGAGGAAGAGCGATTCATATTTTGAAAGGGAGAACAAAAGATGAGAGAATATATCATTCGTCGTGATCGTTGATCGGTTGGTGAACTAGATATGTATGCAGTGATTAATTCTTCACACGTACGTGAATCCATGCCAGCAGGCGGTATATATAATATGTACATGGAGATAATGAGAAATAGAGAGGGGAAGAGGAGGAGGGAGTTAGAGAAATAAGATGAGAGAGAGAGAGAGGGGGGGGGGGAGGAGAGGAGGATGAAAAGAGAATAAAGATATAAGGGGGGATGACTGAAAATAGGGGAAGAAAGCGGAGAGAGAGAGAGAGATAAAGAAAGAAAACGGAGAGAGAGAGAGAGAGAGAGAGAGAAAGAGGAGGAGGGAATAAGAGAAATACGATAAGAGACAAAGAGAGGGGGAAGGAGAGGAGGTTGAAAACAGAATGAAGATATAAGGGGAGAAGACTGATCTTGCAGAGAGAGGGAGAGAGAGAGAGAGAGAGAGATAAGGAAAGAAAGCGGAGAGAGAAAGAGGAGGAGGGAGTAAGAGAAATAAGATGAAAGACAAAGAGAGGGGGAGAGGAGGTTTAAAACAGAATGAAGATATAAGGGGAAAAGACTGATCTTGCAGAGAGAAGGAGAGAGAGAAATAAGAGAAGAAAGCGGAGAGAGAGAGATGAGGAGAAATGAAAGTTGTGAGGGGAAGAGAGAGAGAGAGACGGGTGGGAGGAGAGGAAAATAAAGATAAATAACATAATATGAAAGGGAGGGGTGGGGGAGTGCCTCAAGAAAGAGAAAGGGTAAGAGGGCGGGAGGAGAGGAAGATGGACAGAAATTAAAAATCAGAGGAGGAGGGGGGGGGGGGGGGGATGGGGAAAAGAGCGAGAAAGACAGAGAGAGAGGGGGTGCGATGGGGAGGAGGATGATGACAAATGAATTATGATGGGGGAGGAGAAAGAGAGAATCATCAAGAAATGAAATTTTTCAGATTTAAAATCAACCGTAACTCAAAATGACAAATGAACAAAGTTCTATTTCCATTGCATTAGTTTTTAAGATTTTTTTAATTCTTTGAATAATCAACGCCTCGAAATGCTAAATGAAAAGAGCCGTAAATGTTTCGTTTTGTTGCTCACCATTATTCTTAACTCAGAGATCAGTGAATACGCCCAAGAATTTGTTGGTGGTTTAAAGGTGGTGTCGTTTTTTGCGGTGGTTTAAAAGCGTAATATCTGAACGAGCCTTAATGAAATAAAGTATTTCTTACTACTAAAAGCATCGATACCGCCAGTTAAAAGGGTGTTTGCCGACATTTAAGTACGTCTACCATTTAAATCTGATACATAGCAGGCCAAATAACATGCTTTTGAATGAAAGAGCTGTAGGCGATGATAAGATACATCTTTATCCCGAGGCCAGTCCGTTAATGTAATTGGATGCCTAGAATTGGTTTACACTCGTTCACAGACTGATACCGCATCCACACGACCGATACAGAAAAGAGGCGTTTTCCTTTGCCTTTTTGGGTGAAAAGCTAAGTGCTTTTGAATTTATATTTAATCAATACTAGACGTTTGAAAATTAATTGCATCAAATTCGGTCACGTTTTTTGTTTGTTACACGAAAGATTTCTAGACTCGTAGGATTTAGACCAAACTCTTAACTCCTTCGTTGTCCTGCTAAAGCCACATGCGTAATACATGGCAGTTGGCCTCACTCACGGTGGCGCAGCCAGGCTTCTCGTACTGATCAAAGTGTTTTTAAAGCGATTACGACAACATTCACCCATCGGTTTCTGACACTAATTATGGTCATTTAAAAGCGAAAACATGATGAAATGTTTAAAATGTATGACCTAGTAACCATACTTGACATGCAATGATAATAACGTTTTCATTTTGTTTATTTTGACTCTTTGTGAAAAGGATGGGTTATTGCGATGACGTATGCAAGATGATCGGATGAGAAAACGTTTTTATTGTTATATATTCCGGAGAACTATCAGCATTGGAATATACACTGATAGACGCCGTGCCATCCTCATGAGAATTCCAAAAAGATTTCTTCGTTGCATGAAAGAGATGATACATGATTTTGTTTACCATCTAGCTACCGACATTTACCTCATTCGCCCATGACATTTGTAAAGGCTCTGTTGTTAAGCATTTCCAACAGAGCTGTGCTTAACTGTTATCAGAACAAACCACTTGATGCGACAACTAACAATAGTTGTTATCATAAGATCCATTGAATTTCAAGTAAACAACGAGGAATACTGCTTGTCGCTATACCCGGAGTCAGCAGAGTGCACTTACCTGTGGAAAATAGAGAACATGTAACGTTTAAAGGCCCGGTCACACAGAGAGGACGCTGGCCGTGCGTCCCCCATGCATCCCCTCTGTGTGACCGGGCCTTTAATATAGATAGTAATGCTAAGTTCACACCGACGCCGAATTGATGGCGCATTAAATCGGCGAGCAAAGCTGCGGCAAAGCGTAACAAAGCTTCATTAAAGCGTAAAGACCGTAATAGAGCGTGAGAAAGCTTTGAGCAATTCGGGACATTCGGCAAGAGCGCCAATTTTGTTTAAACTGTTTACAAATTTGAGGCGATCTGTCACGAATTGCGTAAAGCGGGGAGAGCGTATTAAAGCTTATCAAAGCGTCACAAAGCTTATCAAAGTTTTGCTCAAAGCGTAGGAAAGCTTAACAGAGTTTAAATTTTTGGCGCTCTTGCTGAATGTCCCGAATTGCTCAAAGCTTTCTCACGCTCTATTACGGTCTTTACGCTTTAATTAAGCTTTGTTACGCTTTGCCGCCGCTTTGCTCGCCGATTTAATGCGCCATCAATTCGGCGTCGGTGTGAACTTAGCATAACATATCTCAGGAGATCGTGAGATTTTTTGAAAAAATGACGCCGAATTGATCGCCGATTTAAAGCGCGACATTCGGCGTCGGTGTGAACTAGGCATTAGCATAACATATCTCAGGAGATCGTGAGATTTTTAGAAAAAATGACGCCGAATTGATCCCCGATTTAAAGCGCGACATTCGGCGTCGGTGTGAACTAGGCATAAAGAAACTACGCTATGAATACTGTTTCTTTTATCTCTTTAGCATGTCTTTGGCCAATAAGCACGCATCTATAACGTCTGATCGAGCGAACTACAAACGGACGTGGGTGCTTTGATCCAGGCACTATTTATTTTTAACTTCTTTTTCAATCTACAAAAGTGACTACATACGCTTCTTGCGATATGACGTGTTGCCAATTTACTTGTCTTTAGCATCCAAGTAGCCTTTACTTTTTGATTGGACACTTATCGTCCAGTTAAAAACCGGAACATAAAAATAAAGCTCGTTATAAATCACAAATTTTTACTCCATCACATCATTTTGGTTTTCGTCGAAGGCCCACGTTCTGCTCATCATGGATGATGCCGTGTCCTACTATGGTACCTCTACCGAAGCTCCCGAAGAAGAATCTGGATGGGCTGTGGCTACTCCTATTCAAGTTGGCCAGGTTTTCATTGGTATGCTTGGTCTTGTTGGTAACCTTGCATGCGTCCTCGTGCTACGGAGACATTCAGTGAGAAACAACACCAACTTGTTGATTGTCAATCAAGCTATCATCGACTGTATCGTATCAGGGCTCCTTGTCGCATCTACCCTTTCCGATGTCGGTGGAATCCGATCAGTCAAGAAGTCCGGTCTGGCTGCAAGGGTATACTGCAACCTCTGGAACTCGTTGGTATTGGTGTTCGGTGGCTTTGCGATTTCCACCTTCAACCTCGTGGCACTATCCATCGAACGCTACGTGGCTGTGCTTCACCCAATATGGTACCTCCAGAATTTCAAGAAGCGTGCCGTACACCTGCTGATAGTTTCTACCTGGGTGCTTGGACCCATATTCCAGGTTCTTCTGGTTGCTCTGCACTTCGATACAACGGACGAAGGTACTTGTCGCTACACGCCTCGATACAAAGGCATCCTCGTCATGCTTTTCTTCTGGGACTATTTCATCCCATCGTGCATCATGACATTTTCCTTTGTGGCTATAATACGTAAATTCCGGCAGCTGAACACAGTGGCCCATGGGCGAGGCGCCGGTGAGTTCAAGAAGAACATTCAACCGATACCGTCCACTTCGCTTCAACCAGGAACTTCAGAACAACCACCGTCATCTGAACACCCGTCCGAAAACAGTGCAGAACCCAATGGCATAACCAAGAGTGATGACCTGCCTCCTGTAGAAGCAGTACATCAATCCTCGGGTACCCAGCTAGAAGTTCCTGCAGTCATCAACACAAAGAAGTCTTCGACGCCTGGCGATCAGACCAAATCCGATGCCAACGTCGCTCCAAAACCATCTTCTGGCCAGGGGAACACCTCTGGAGCGCCTGCTCGTTCGGACAAGGACGCCGCAGGGGCGCTTCAACGACGCAACACGACCAAGGTTCTCCTAGCCATGTACGTCATCTACTTAGTCTGTTGGTCTCCTAACCAGTGGACATTCTTGCAGTACAACCTTGGCGGATACGTCGACTTCAGCTCCGCGTGGTATCGCTTCTTGGTCATCATGGGGAACCTCAACACATGCATTAATCCGTTCTTGTTCGCGCTCCGTTTGAAGGTGTATCGCAACGAGGCCAGGACGATGCTAAGGAACTTCCTGGCACGTTTCTCTCGTGATTGAAACAGTCGGAATCGAAACAGGCACAAAGCTGTGCTAATTTGATTGCATTGTACAGTTCACTTAACTCTGACGCCATTATTCTCCATCGAGCCCGTCACTCAAAGATTATTGTAATCACGAGCTTTTGACGAGTCCTTGGTAATATACCTCTTCTCAAATTGACATCTAGACAGTAGTAGGTGATTGGCAATCGTCAAAGCTCATTGTATTCTCATTAAAGCACCGCATCATATGCGTCTATAAAACCTTTTGTAATTCAATGAATATATATTATACTTATTTTCAGCTTATTTTCAAGTATGGTGTGAATTTCAGTGTCATATGATGATTAGTTGGCTTTGGAAGAAATTGAACTTGAAATGTGAGATTCTAAGTTAAAAATGCGTTTACTGTTTAGTATTCAACATGTTCCTTTGCCAAATGTATAGGAGGTTAATGATTCTGTCAATTTTACTTGTCTCGTATAAAGGGCTTTATATATAAATAACAATTAAAACTATTGAAGAAAAAAATTGCATGACATAATGTGTCACGATGACCAATGTTACAAGTTTGGATAACAAATTAGTGATATTAACTAGTAGTATGGCTAACGATACTGGAGCATTAACACACCAAGGCCTAATGACAACAGAAAATGAACAGACATATTGGAAATGAGTTACTATTTCGAGAAGTAAATTTTGTGCTAAATCTTGTCAGAAGTAATTTCTAGAATATAGGTCAAATCAAATTAAAATTTAAAAGGACAGATTTCCGCAGGAAAAACAAAGATAGGCCTATCTTAATAATTATGTACATCTCAATTTCATGACTATATCTTGCATATAAATTACAGTTTAACACAATTGCAACTCCTTCAAAATAAAAAAATCGACAAAAGGTAACTTCAAGTACCTTGATCGTCACCTATTGCAATGGGCGAACACGACAATGACGTTTTATGTAATCCGAGCATAATTTCTATGGGATATACACTAGGCTATTGGAATTGCCATTGAGTTGAATTTTCGAAAACAGTTGTGATCCAGTTATTTTTTTTACCCAAAATATGGCATATAATACATAAGTAATGTAATTATCTATACCAGCAGTCATTTTGTTTGTGGTTGTATTAATGTCAGCAGTCTTTGCGACAATATTCAAACTTCCTTAGTGAATAACATATATTTAACTTTGTTCACCATCAAAACAGATTAAAATTTTCCAGATTATGCCTAGCAACGTGCACCATATTAATATATTCGCGCTCACCTAGCGAAGAATGAGTTATCAATACACCGATGCCAATTAATTTGGAAAATTTTGTTTCTTTACCTCATTTAATGAAATGATTGGGACAACATGATTTATTCATGACAGATAAAGTTTATAATCTTCATAGAACATTATTGATCAATCTCTATGACCCTCTAGATGGATCAATACAATTCCGATCATATAAAAACTTTATCTCTCAAAATTTATATCTATATATATTTATATGTATTTACAGCACGAGAAAATAATGTTCCATGTTTATAAATATTCGGTTATGAATGTTAATAATGTATATAAACCTGATTAATATTTGGGTTCAGTATGCTTTAAGTATTGCTACGTAATTTCATTATGCACTTTACACTATGCAACCAGATGAACAGGATGAACAGATATTGGAGATAAAGCCCAAGTATATATTTCCTTTACAACATATTACATTGTTTATTTGAAACGGGCATAGTCTATCTAAAAAATCCACATTGTTTAGTCCCAATCGGCATTCCATATTTAAAATCTTATTTGCTTATTTCGAATGCGAATCGCATATTCGAAAAGGAAATGTTCACCATTTATTTTCAAATTCACGTCACATTATTATGCACATTTTTTATGTTAAATCTATATTATGCACTGTATATTTAAAATACTCATTGTTCATTCCAAACCTAAATTGTATGGATATTCCAAATTTTCACCTTTCAAAACTCATATACGTAATTGTAAATCTACATTGTTTATTCAAATGGCACGTTGTATGTTTTTGATCTTCACTTTTTCTTTTGTTCCCCAATTTAACATGGAGTATTTGATCTCTACAAAATTGTCACTGGGAAAAAATACAAATAGACGTTACATCGCTATTTCCAATTCAAATGTATGTGGTTTCATAAGCACATTTTCACTCGCTATTATTTCTTTTAGATTCGAATGAATATTGCAAATGTTTCAAGTCTACCCTCATATAAATTGTATATTTGAAAATCACAGTACAAGTGTATTGTATATTCCAAATTGGTATATTTTGAAATCTTTGCCGTTTAATTAGCTTCAAAGATTCAGAGCGATGCTCAGAGTTTTAGATTTCCAATAAGATTGAGAGTGATATTTTCTAAAATTGCAGAGGATGCCAAGCTTTTCTCCCCTTCCTTTTTGAACACACAATCCTTTTTTTTACCATCCAGTTGAAAAGATTAATGTATTCTGGTTAAGGTTTAAGAAGAATGTATGCGACCTTTCTCATTATTTTTGTTTTGGAAGAAATTCTTACACATAATTTCGATGAAAAGGTTTGCTGTTGTGTTGAACTTCCCTTATATTCAAAATAAAAGGAAAATGGCTGAATGATTTGGAATGAAGTCATGCCACATTGTGTCAGTATATATGCCCGTTTCTGTGTGCAGTCCATTAGCCTTTCTTCAATATCGAGGAAGTGTCTCATCAATTTTATGATGCCGATACTTACAGCAATTCCTTTGTGCTTTATATTCAACTTGTTCATATTGCTTCCGGACAGTTTCTTTTAAATTGTCATTGCATGAGCAGAACTCAACGTCATCTTTAAAAGACGCTACAAATGCCCGTCTTCTCCAGCGACCAAAGAGCAAAAAGGATGGATGACCTTGTTGTCAGATTATAGCTGGCCTGTATTTATCGTACTTATTACCTGTCATGTTATACTAATCCAAAACAGCAAAATCATAAATAATCCCTCTTTTAAATGCAAATCCCTCGCTCCTTCCCACTCCTCATTATTCTTTCTTTACCAAACGACAAATTGCAAATCTGGGTAATGCAATTGCTGACATTTCAGTGGCTTTAAACTGGCATGACTGGTAAACAACAAGGATATCGTCTCCTTCTTCGAAGCTTTACTAGGTTTTGTAATGTACCTTTTGGATTCTTATGTCATGATCATCTTCTTACTAGTTTGATAAATATGCAAATCGATGGCATAGATTACATTTCGCTAACTATGAATCTTTCGAAACGCCCTAAAGAGAGCAACACGGATTGTGCTCCTTCCTGTCTCCCTTTCTCCACCTCCCTCGCCTTCCCCTTTCTCTCTCTCTCTCACACACACCCTCTCTCTCTCTCCCCTCTCCCCTCTCTCTCTCTCTCTCTCTCTCTCTAGCTCACCCCCTCCTCTTCCGCGCTCTCTCTTTCTCCCTCACCCCACCTCTTCCTCTCTCTCTCTCTCTCTCTCTCTCCCATTCTCCTTTTCTCTCTCTTTCACTCGCTCTCTCTCCAGGTTGTGAGCGCTCATAAAATCAAATCACAAAATCATGTTTTACCCGAGATTGACATAATTATCATTGAGAGGACAAGGGAAACTTCAATGACACATGTTATATAATGCTCGTTGCACACGAGGCCTCATGTTGTATGCCTGACACTTGATGACGTCATTTTGTATTTAAATCCAACGTAATTGTGAATAATATTGGAAGTCATGCCAAATTGACAAGCACACAATTGGTAAAAACGAACACGATATTAATTGTCACGTTGAAATTGAAGAGAAATTTGTTTTATGTTAGTTCAGGCTTACAAACACTAAAATCGTAAGATTGCGATGATGCTTATTACAACTATACGATTTCTTTTGTCTACTGTCAATATTTAACATGATCATGTTTTAGAACATAGTGTGAGCAGGCCTATTCTTTGCTATTTGAACGTGAGACGGAAAGATTTTTCAAATAACAATGAATTGAACGTCACTTGAGTGTTGAAATGAGAGGGGAATTAGCGAGAGATGGAGAGAGAAAAAGAGAGGAGAAAGGAGTGGATGGGTTAGCTTAAAAAGGGTGTTTCAAACCAAGATGAATGGCAGAAACAGATAGAAATAAAACAAATCTCCAACAAGGCTGAAACTTGGAATGAATCCTAGCATCGGTAATTTCAACGTGTAAAATGTGAGAGAAATATCAAACGTCCCTGCATCCCCGATTTTGAATAGACCCTATGGAGCCTATTTTAACTTTATATATTTTGTTGGGGAAATTGTAATTTTATCAAATACACCGTATGTATTTACATACATATTTTGATGAAATATGTATCATAAAATACAAAAACTACAATATAATAGACCGTCTCTACGTTCTCAAGCCCGAATATGAGCTGCATGTATTTGCAGATTCAAAATCTACGGAGAGGGGGCTGTATTTCTCCCTGAGCCCCGTTACAATCCCAATAGTTTTGTTCACCTGTGTCAGCCATTTACCTCGTTTAATAGGTTTCTATCTATTTTATATTAATGACTTATATTGATAAACGAGGTTTATCTCTTATAACAACGTACTTTCATTGTCTCGATTTCACACTGTTTATCTACTGGCTTGGTGAAAGCATAATTGTTCGAGCATGCTTTATTATTCATCGAAGCTTAAAATCAAAATGATACTACGTCTGTTTAGATCCAGACGGGCGTTAATATAATTCTCCGTGAACGTATACATGAGTTTACGCCTTTCTGGCTTCCAAAAGGATTAAGTAGTAGATTATTCGCAGACATTTAACGATTTCAAGAAATGTTAAATTTGACTCCTGACGTTTTATATCTTCTAAATCTCTAACTTCTAAATATGAGACATAAGAATAGAAATTACTCGTTACAAGTGGGCGAAAATTGGAAAATCGATATAATGTTGGTTTGGTGTGACGTTATCAAAGGTATACAAATAAAAGAAGGCGGATTTATCGAGAAATGGAACTTGTCCCCCCGGACATCTTATTCAATTATGCGAGTATGTGAGATCCTAAAAGACATTCAGCCAAGAGACTAAACGTTCAGGAAATGTTAGATGGAGGACGGAAATTACAAAGGCACATCAATGAATCAATAGTTTTCATCTCAATCTGACACGTGATGCTAAGTTTGCATATTGATTGTTCTTCTCATAATCCAATATTGACCTGCTTTTTTACTTAGATGCATAGGACTGTGTATTCCCTT
>JAVYIG010008398.1:0-89810 GCA_035222895.1 Strongylocentrotus droebachiensis
GGGACTCTTTTTTGCAACAAATTTCAACAATGTGCAAACAAATTGCAAAATTCGTGGAAAGTCCTGAAAAAATTACCTCCGAAGAAAAAGCTTTCAGTTAATCCTAATATTAACACAGGAACTCATATTACTTCAGAGAAGGTAGAAATTGCAAAGTCATTCAATGAATTGTTTGTTAGTGTTGGAAAACGACATTCCCCTCTTAACCAACAAAGTTTTAATTCCTTGAATACATTATCAAGGATTGAATCAACGTTTAAATTCAAAAAGCATAGACTCGGAGTTTGTATAAAGAGAACTTGGGAAAATTGATGTTAACAAAGCTGTTGGTCTAGATGACTTACATCCAAGATTATTGAAAATCGCTGCCCCTTTTTATAGCTGAACCACTTTCAATAGTCTTTAACAAATCTCAGGATGCTTCCCAAGTGATTTCAAAAGAGCCAAGATTATTCCAGTACCAAAAAGTAGTGTAAAAAATGACATTGGCAATTATAGGCCAATTTCTTTATTGTCCTGTCTGTCAAAGATACTTGAAAAGGCAGTCCATGCGCAGCTTTAAGAGTATCTTCAAAAATACTAACTTCTATCTCAGCGCCAACCGGGTTTTCGCCCAAAGCATTCAACTGCGACTTGTCTAATTGAAATAACCGATTACTTGTTAAACAATATTGACTGTGGTTTGATAACAGGGGCGATATTCCTTGATCTCAAAAAGGCGTTTGATGTTATATCTCACGAAATATTGTTATTAGAAATGCCATATCATGGTATTAATTCTGTTGAATTAGACTGGTTCCCGCCATACCTAACGAATAGGCAACAATGCGTCTAATTTCAAGGTGTCCAAAGCAATTTTCTACAAATTTACTCTGGTGTGCCCCAAGGGTCTATTTTGGGCTTATGCCGAAAGGGTGGGTAGCGTCGCGTCGCGGTGCGTTTACTTGAACGCGACCATTCGTCCAAAGCCCCCCGTTTGGCCGAAATGGTGCGTTGACTAGTCTTCCACATCAGTCGTTTATAATAGAATTTAAGGAATAGAAACAAAAGTCGTTTAAATTCAAATAATCAAAATAGAAACAGATTAAAAATTAAATCAAACTAGTTTTACGTTAGTCTTGCAGATTAGGCGTTTATAAGAGTTAAATCAATAAATAACAAGAAACACAATCAAATAATTTACTATGATATCTAAAAAGTCTAACAAAGGTGTTTACCTAGTCTTGCATATCAGTCGTTTATTTATTAAAATAACGAAAAATAATATCAATTTCTTTCTATGTATGGAATTCAGAAAGCCTCCGCCCGCTTATCCCAAAGGGTGCATTAAGGTGGTAGGCCTATACTCCGTTATTTATTAATTAATTTGTTATTTCATTTGTAAAGACCGTTAAGCATGATTAGTTTACATCAAAAAAGAATTCTATACATAGAAAGAAATGGATATTATTTTCATTTGGCTTATTTAAAATATTTATTAAATTAGTTAATTGATGTAATTCTTATAAACGCCTGATTTGCAAGACTACGTGAAAAACTAGTTTGATTTCATTTTTAATCTGTTTCTATCTTGATTATTTGAATTTAAACGACTTAAATTACTATTCCGTAAATTCTATTATAAACGGCTGATGTGGTAGACTAGTCAACGCACCCTTTCGGCCAAGCCGGGGGGAGGGGGCTTTGGACGAATAGTCGCGTTCGACGCGACACGACACTCCCAACGCACCCTTTTGGGCCAAACCGGGGGGAGGGGGGGCTTTGGACTAATGGTCGCGTTAAAGTCAACGCGCCGCGACGCGACGCTACCCGCCCTTTCGGCATAAGCCTCTATTTTGGGCCCACTCATTTTTTGCTTATTTCTTAATGATATGTGTAACTTGAAATTTAGTAAACAAGCCAAAATTGCTTTGTACGCTGATGACCTTTCACTTGAAGCGATATCATTCTTTTACACCTCTCACCTTCCCATTTAAAATTCGATTCGGGGGGGGGGGTGGGTGGATGGGGTCACATGCCTCCCAATCCACTCACCGTGCTTAAGAGCGTGTATTCTTAGGTAATTTTTATTTTCTCATTTATTTATTTGTTTATTCAGTTTTTATTTAAAAACAGGGCAGTCTTTTCAGTGCCAAAGGCATGCTATGCAAAAGAGCCCTGTACATACAAAGATTTACAAAAAATAGAATACATTGCAGAAAACAAAGTCATTATATAAACAACATACCTTAAGAGATTGAAAGAAAAAAAAACTTAAACAACTTGCACTTGGATTCGTTGAAAGGTAGCTGCCATCTTTTTGACCATTCCATCAGAAGATCAATACCATGTTGCAATTTGTTGACATCCGCTGCACCCGTTTCATTTCCAAATACTTTGGTGTCATAGGCAAACAGCGCAACACTAGAGTTTACTGCTAGAGGAAGGTCGTTAATATAGATGAGGAACAAGATCGGGCCGAGCACAGACCCTTCCGGAATGACACTTGTTACATTTTCCATGATGATTGGGCTCCATCTACTCTAACTCTTTGAGTTCTACCTGTCAATAGGGCTTTGATCCACTTGGAGAATTTTCCTCTAATTCGATACGCTTCAATCTTTGCAATCAGCATCTTGTGAGGGACACTGTCAAAAGCTTTCAAAAAATCTAGGTAAAGGCAGTCAAATAGTATCGAAAGGCCTTCAAGTTGTTACCTTCTCCCTGAGAGCAATTTCTTTCCCTTCCTACTTTCATCGGCCTCTCTTTTTTTCTTGATGAGATCTTTGTTGAGTTTATCCACTGTCCTCTTCTCTTCCTGGAGCAATCTCTGCATGTCATCGAAGGATGCGGCCCGCTCCATCTAGTATAGATCGTTAATGATCAATACTACACAATTGAAACTTGACAAATGGAGCGGAGCATTTTATAAGATAATATGAAATCGTGAAAATCGTGAAAATAAATGTATATTATTTACGACTACGTATCACCTAATTTGTCCAGTGACGAATTCAAGTATAGTTTCATTTTGATTTCATCATTTCTCCTCAGCTATACAGTGTCGTCCACTCGAAACACCACTGCACGCTCTCCCCGGACCGTGCTCTCCTCCTTACAACACCGGCAAGATGTGCACATATTCTTGCATGGCAGGATACACGAAGATTGGAGGAGATTACAGGAGAATATGTGACGAGCATGGTGAATGGATTGGGATTCCCATACGCTGTGGAAAGGGTTAGTTTTCCAATCCCTAATCATAGATAGCGACCTCAATTTCAAAGATATACCTGACGATTTGCATACAGTGACAATGTGAACTTTTGGCAAGTCATACCAAAAGAAAGAGAATTGTATTAATTACTTGTCTGATTTCTCTCTCACAGCTTCGCGGTTAATATGAGACATCTTTTAATATGTCATACCTTAAACGATACATTGACATTAACAAATAACGCAACGTCTTGAATTTCTAAAGATTCGGCTGAAGGAAAAATGTTTTTGGCTAAAAAAAATAAATCATAATTTCGTTTCTGATAATCTATCATCTGCAGATTCTGGGACTCGAACCGCTTCATCTTGTAATCCCGACCTAGCTTTCCTTGATCCGTTGTAAAGTTCAAGTATTGAAATGCATTAATGGCTAAGACAAGGAATCATATTTGCATGATTGTGATATTTTTAACATCTTTTATCAACACTTTTAATGATCTATCCTCTGCAGATGCTAGAAATCGAGCCGTTCCATCTTGTAATCCCGATCTGGTTTTCCTTGAAGAACCTCAGAACTTAAAAGTAGCTGAAGGAGATCTATTCCAGCCGGGGTGCCGGGTCAGCGACCAAGATGCGACCCTGACATGGCTCAAAGATGGGCAAAGGTTGGATTCAGGTGGGGACATCATCCAAAACCGATTACAAAAAACAATTCAGGTTTACTTACATGGTACAAGACGGTTGTCCGGAGACTTCATTTGATATCAAAATAGTAAATAAAAAGTAAATCTTCGGCTCTCCTCATAAGTCCATAAGAGCCTTGTATTGTCCATGACACTTACGGTCTTCTTATGGGAAGCCGATCAATGATCGAACCAAAACAAAACTAATAGTAAAATCATGCATTGAATCAGTTAATAGTAACATATTGCATTGTATAATTTTGATTAAATTAACTACACTGTCGCTCATTAAGTTGGAATATTTTTGTTTTACCCCAATTTATGGAATTATTTTAAAAATAATTTAAAAATAATATATCTAGATAATAGTATACATTCTCAGATTTTATTGAATAATAATTGGACAATGTGTGTTTTGGGTGACTGCTAAAGCATGTGTAGGCTAGTATGCTTATTAACTAGGGGACCTACGCCCTTAAGTCATAAATGACAGTAATGAGGATTAATGCCCCATAAAATGGCACTTATATAGCACATCGACACGGTTTTGATCCTGGGGCCTCTCAGTTACGAGGCCATTGCTTTGTCACTGAACCATGACTGTACGCAGCGGGGGCTAGGGTAGGGGGCAGTTTCCATAAATTAAAAAAAACAAAGAAAATGCAATAATTTTTCTATAATTTATTGCATTTTACCCCAGTTCCCAACATAAAATCCTCTGTGTGCCCATGCCTTGAGCAATAATGCATGGCCGTCCAGAGGATTTTAGGAAACAAGATATTACAAACCGCTATGTATTTTCATGAAGGAATGCCATTTTAAAGACAATTAAGTGTCTTTCTAGGTAGTAAGAGTCGGTATGGAGTCCGTTTGGCGGCGTGAGTAGGAACTATGTGTTTATCTTGCGTTCCTGCCAATCTGGTAAAGGCGTTCGTAGCGATACATTTTCAAAGTAATTCGAGACCATAAAAACAAAACATAACATGGTTGGTTTCTATCAAATTCGTCCTAAGGTGCTGTAGACGGTATCTTCATCAACCATCTCAACCAACTAATCATTCCAAGCTTCGATGCACAACACGAAGGGAACTACTCATGCGTTGTTTACTCTGGGGACATGGAATGCATAAGATCAGAGGCCAATATAAGTAAGTCCCTTCTTCTCAAATATCGTTCCTGGTAGAATAGATTGCCTTATAATGATAAAGTATCAGGTTGGTTTGTCAATACTAAGAGTTAAATTTATTGTTCATACAAACAAAACGAAGTAAATTGTATGAATTGTCTCATTTCTACCTCCTTCACACAAACGCATTTTAAAGGGCAAATGGAGAGCCACCACCCAAAAACGTCCAATCAGGAAAAAAATTTATCACAGCTACTTTTATATGATACATATTAAAATCATACAATTTTATAAATCAAAATGATAACGTCTGTCCGTATAAAAAAACAGGGTCGGGAAAAAGATTTTCTTGCTGAATTACATGAATCATCATTGGTTTTGCATGGACATTTCCGAATCCCCCCCCCCCCCCTCCCCCACGCCAATGTCTAGATACGCCACTGTTCCTTCATTTAATTCCTTCATTGCCTTAATTTGCATTGATGACAGCTTTCGACCCCCGAAGCTACTTCGAGTTCGTTCCCGTGAATGCGTATGTCAGTATCAGTGACGATCATCAGTTCCTGTGCTCTCCCAAAGAAAACACATGGAGTGTCATCTGGGAGAAGGATGGGCGACCGCTAGAACAAGGAAACCTTCTCATCGTGAGTTACTAATTTTCTAAATTAAGGGCAGTTTCCCACTGGGGTCTCTTGAATTCAATATTTGTCGCATTTTTTATTTTTATTTGATTTGATTTGATTTCTTCTGCATTCATGTAAGTTTACAATTTTTCGATAACAAAATATAAAGTACAACAAGTATTTTACTGACAATGAATCATAAATTAGCAAATACATATATATATATATATATAAACTATAATTTTCAAAAACGACATGATATTGTCACAAATATTAAATTTCCTTAAACATTATAACACATTATAAAATTATTTGCGGAAGAAGGACTGTCATCGTAAGCAGATTGCTTGATAATATGACAGCCCCAGACAAAAACTCATGAAATATATTAACTCATTTATTAAGCAGAAACGGATAGGTAATTAAAAATACAAATTTCGATGATGGTGATACAGAAGAGGATGGTGGTGATGATGAAGATGATGATGATGATGATGATGGTGATAATGATTCGAATGAAAGAAGAGATGACATGATAAAGAATGAAAAGTTGACACAGAAATTCTACCTTGAGTATTCTGATAATAACATCGTTTTAACTATGGCCTTAAATGAGCAGAGGGAGCAACATGATATAATATATTATGACAGAGCGTATCAGGACAATTACCCCCTGGGCAATCACCCCCCGGGCAATTACCCCCCGGAAAACTACCCCCGTAGGACGATAACCCCCCGGAAAATTACCCCCCGGAGAATTACCCCCCGAGGACAATTACCCCCCGGAAAATTGCCCCCCGGAGAATTACCCCCCTAGGACAACTACCCCCCGCGGACAATTACCCCCCGAGGACAACTACCCCCGAGGACAATTACCCCCGAGGACAATTACCCCCCAAGGACAACTACCCCCGAGGACAACTACCCCCCGAGGACAATTACCCCCCATGGACACTACTGGGCATGGTAGCTCAGTGGTAAGAGCGCCCGCCTCATGAACGGGAGGTCGTGATTTATAACAATGGGACCTTCTGCCTTCTAGCTAGGCGTTCAGCATATTAGATTGGAGAAGGGTAGTAATAACATATTATGTTAAACTACCCCCGAAGACAATTACCCCCGAGGACAACTACCCCTTCCCCCTTCGAGGACAACTTCCCCCCCCCCCCCTCCGAGGACAATAACCCCCGGAAGACAACTACCCCCAATGACAATCACCCCCGAGGAATTTATAACACTGTGACGTATAAATATAGCTTCTCTCCAAATTGCTATTTACAGAAAATTGCATAAACCTTCATTTTCTTTGTTATTTATGAAGTTCATTTCAGTCTTTTCAAATTATTCAATTCGATATGGGGGTGGAGGTTGCCCAATTCTCCTGTAGTTTTGCTACCGAGTAAAGAACAGAAATTATATTTCTTAGAAATTGAACAATACATTGCGCGCAGATGAGTACGCGTTACAGCTTCTCTCACCATCAATGGCACAACAAAGAAATTAGGATGTAAGATTTCCTTTATGCATCCTCTGTAACTTTTTTAATCAGCTGATCGTGTATTTGTCTTTGTATGTATAATGGGCCGTCATCCATGCCATGATCCATAATTAAGGTTTTCTTCACGTTATCTATTAATTTCTGTTGTCATGCTGAAGTATAATATGTTTTCGTGTACGTTAAAATATTTTGAAATAGAAATTGCCTTCAAGTTATATGTACGGTGCCATGTCAAAAGAAAATAAATATCAGCTCTCTGGTAATTCATCTCATTTGATTTTATAACGCCAGCACAGCGTTTTTCAACCGGGATGCCGCAAGAGAATGATTTAGAAAACGTTGATTTTGTAAAAATAATCAAATACCAGAAACGGTTAAAATATCTAATTACATGAGAAAATAATTGTTTTGAAGATACTAAAGTGTCTTCCTTCCTCGCTCGTTGACAATATTTTGACATCAAGGTAAATAAGGGCAACGAGAGGCCCGAATATCCTCAAATTCGGGTATCAAGATCATGACCGAATATATCACTTTTTATTTATGTACATTTGGCGGCAAGGTGCCCGCATACAGTACTTTAAATAGTTTCTAGTGTGTGGATTACAAACTAAGTTTTTACCAGTTCGAAAATGTCTTCTCCTTTTCATTCTTAAATGTGCCCATACGTGTGTGCATAGCACTTGACGAGAGCCAGAGTCATGCAAAATTAATAATCTGTAAAGACTTTGGGATTTGGGAGAAATTTTTCATTTCTTAGGAGGGTACCGTGACTAACAAAAAGTTAAAATAACGCTGCTCCAGAGAAATGTATTTCTATGCATTTTGAAAAGCGCTGGACAATTACCTAAAACTTACACCCTTCGTGGAAATTAGCAACCGCACTGGCGTTGCATAAATTATAATAAAAGGGAAATGTGTAGTAATGAGGAAGACAACGTGATATAGTATTTGAAAGAATATGGGTTCATGCAGGGGATCTTATGGGCTCGTAGCCATCTTTCAATGTGTCAGATCGTCTTTTGCTATTGAATCCTGATTGTCCACGGGGGTAGTTGTTCTCGAGGGGTAATTGTCATCGGAGGAATTGTACTCGGGGGGTAATTATCATCGGGGGGCAGTTGTCCTCGGGGGGTAATTGTCCTCGGGGGTAATTGTCCTCGGGGGGTAATTTTCCTAGGGGGTAATTGTCCTCGGGGGGTAGTTGTCCTCGGGGGTAATTGTCCTCGGGGGGTAATTCTCCGGGGGGTAATTTTCCGGGGGGTAGTTGTCCTCGGGGGGTGATTCTCCGGGGGGTAATATTCCAGGGGGTAATTGTCCTTAGGGGGTAGTTTTCCGGGGGGTAATTTTCCGGGGGGTGATTGCCTAGGGGGTAATTGTCCTAGAACCATGACAGAGAGCTCCATAAGTCTGGACCATGGTGTCTTATGGATCTACAGTGTGTCCCGAAAAAAACTATACACTTTTGAAATGGCTGCCGAATAAAAAATATATGATTCTAGGGGGGAAAGTGTTATATGTATGGAAAGCTCATAAACTCAACTTTCACATGACACCAAAAAGTTTGAAAATAATTCATGCTTGGGTGAGCACTGCTCACTTTTGTAAAGGGTATGAAAATTAGGTTGCGCAGGAATTAGCCTTCCAATTTGTGAGAGGTAAATCCTTTCGAGCTTACAACATTGAGGGTGATATGATACATTCATGATTTGCTGAGTGAATTTCATGGTTTATTAAACCAAACTGTTATGCACGGAACAGGAATTTCATTTTTTATTGTAGCATTGTAACTTTCCCTGGTAGACTCAGTGGTGTGTTCATGAGAGTCCGGATGGGGTGATGTTACATGTTGTAATTTCCATGTTACAAACTGTTATTTTTTACATCTGTGACTTTGAATAAAAACCTTCACCCCATATTTCAGTTACCATTTACCTGAAGAATAAGTAGCCGACATCTTGGACATTCCTTTTTTCAACAAACCGTATTTGAATATTCAATTTACATTATCCCTACCTGGGTATTAAGTAAATCAATGAGATGTTCAACTACAATAATTGAAATGTAGGGTGAAGGTTTTTATTTCAAGTCACAGATGTAAGAGAATAACAGTTTGTAACATGGAAATTACAACATGTACCATCACCCCATCCTGACTCCTATGAACACACCACTGAGTCTACCAGGGAAGTTACAGTGCTACAATAAAAAAATGCAATTCCTGTTCACTCATGCATAAAATGTTAATCCCATAAACCAAACATTTCACTCAGCAAACCCAAACTCATCACAATTGATCATTAATTGGTCATATCATCCTCAATTCCGTAAGCTCCAAAGGATTTACCTCTCACAAATTGGAAGGCTAATTCCTGCGCAACCTAATTTTCATACCCTTTACAAAAGTGAGCAGTGCTCACCCGAGCATGAATTATTTTCGCAACTTTTGGTGTCATATGAAAGTTGAGTATATGAGCTTTCCATACATATATAAATTTTCCCCCTAAAATCATATATTTGTTATTCGGCAGCCATTTCAAAAGTGTATAGTTTTTCGGGACACACTGTATAGGCAATAAGTAATTCGGGTTGACTAGATGAAAATTTGAGGAATTACGGGTAGGGTAAGAGTGAATAGCTTTATTCACAGTGTAAAAGTTTTGAAATGAAAGAGGCAGCATATTATTTGAATACTTAAACATGATCAGTAAACTTTGTAGCGAATTTATGTCGAATACTGTTAGGGTTTTCAGTTGGTAAAATATTGGACTTGTGTGAGATAAATATAGTGAACCAGTACAGATACGAAGGGCTTTCTTTTGCAATAAATAAATAGAGTTGATTTTGGTTTTGGCGCTGGTGGCCCATACTAAATTGAAATATGTTATATACGGTAATATCAATGAATTATAAAGCATAACAAGCGTATACAATTTCCGAACTGGGATCAATGTTATAAACTTGCTATCGTATGGTAGAATACAAAAAATAATTAAATTATGTGCTTGTTCGAGGCAAGAATGTTGAAATCTATTAGCTAATGAAAAAATTGTCATTTTTCTATTTTTTCTCATTATTCAAAGAAAAGTTATTCCGGTTTTATCCTTCATGAGCCAAATTTATTGATGAAAATTGCTTTAGTAAATGATTAATTTCTTACTTTTCCTGTGTTGAGACCCTTTTCAAAGGAATAACGCAATATATAGGAACTCTTCTATTATTGCTTTTATTATTTGTTTATTGAGGAAAACGCCATGTTCTCACAGCTGAAATCTTTTGTTAACCCATGATTCTGCATAAACAGTGACTTTCGATTGATCGGTCAGAGAGATGGACGTATTTGGAGGATATTGGATGTTCCCCGTTAACGAGACAAGCTCCGGACATTTGTGAACAAACGTGACGTTTGAAAATGAGAGGAAGAAATGTTCAAGCCCGTCCTAATTTTTCGGCCGTCAAGAAAGAACTAAACAATTTCTGATGTGTATTGCGTTTACGATAAAATAAAATAATTTTCATGAATTAAACAATATATTCCGAGGATGTGAATACATTCTTTAAAAAAAAAAATGTATATATAAATAAAATAAATTTAAGTAAACTTGGGCCCCTGATCTTCTCATGAATTCAATAAGGCTTATATATAAGATGTATTCCCATACATTCGAGTGGTTCTATTTATTTGATTATTTTATCTTGCAGGTTGGAGGAAACCTGTATCTGACAGATATAAGGGATGAAAATGTAGGAAAGTACACTTGCGTTGCTCGTGACCAGTTCAAGCAAACCAAGGGTCGAGTACATGCCTGGCTTTATTTGACTGATCCACCGCAGATTGACATTACTACAGGTAAAGCTTAGGATCAAAGGCTTTGAGACCGTATCCGGACACTTACCCCCTTGACATCCACCCCACGGATAACCATCCCCAGTCAACTGCACCCAGACAACTACCCCCGGGACAACTACCCCCAGACGACTACCCCCTAGGACAATTACCCCCTAGGACAACTGCTCCCCGGACAACTACCCCCAGACAACTACCCCTAGGACAACTACCCCCTAGGACAACTACTCCCGGACAAATACACATAGGATAGTTGTCGAGGGGGTAGTTGTCGTAGAGGATGGTTGTCGTAGGGGTAGTTGTATTGGGGTACTTGTCCGGGTGGTAGTTGTCCGGGGGTAGTTGTCCTAGGGGGTTGTTGTCCGGGGGTTAGTTGTCCGGGGGTAGTTGTTCCAGGGGGTAGTTGTCCTAGAGGGTGGTTGCCCTAGGGGGTAGTTGTCCTAGAGGGTAGTTGTCTACGGGGGCAGTTGACTGGGGGTAGTTATCCGGGGGGATGGATGTCCAGGGGGTATGTATCCTAGAACCGTTTGAGACATGTCGACGGTCGTCATTAATTGTCGTTGGAGTGATCTACTCATGTACTACGACAACCACTACTACTACTACTACTTCTACTACTATACTACTATAGTAGTATTACTCAGTCGCGGACCGGGTATGGGGGGGGGGGGGGGGGTTACTCGTCCCCAGCCCCCTGTTTGGCGGTTAAAAAATAGGGAAAAGGGGAAAGGAGAGAGAAATGAGAAAACAGAGAGAGAGAGAGAGAGAGAGAGAGAGAGGGGGGGGGGGGGGGGGTTGTTGAGTAAAAAGAAAAGGAAAATAAAAAGAGTAAGGAGAAGAAAAAGAAAGCGCTACCCTAGGTAATCAGGTCGCCAACGTATAAATCGGTGGTGGGTCCAGATGGTGGCCGAATCGGCTGTGCAACACCCCCCCCCCCCCCACCCCGCCTCCTTGGTGGCCTTACACAAAGAGGAAAGAGAGAGCGTGGAAAAATAAATACAAAGGGAATGAAAGAAGAGAAATAGAGAAGGAGGTAGAAATAAAGAGAGAGATAGAGATAGAGAGAGAGAGAGAGAGAGAGAAGAAAGACGCAAAGAAACTAGACATTGTATTTGTCACGGAGACGAATTCGGTGCTCTGCCGCTATCATCGAGACATAACACATTGTGAAACTCAATGGGAGATATGGTCAGATTAAATTAATGCATTCAGTCTTGACAGCGCACGCAAAAAAACTCCCGCGCGCGCAAATTATGAAATGTACAAAAAGGACTGAAACGTGTCGAAAATGGGTCCAATAAGCATTTTGAGAATGCGCAAGCTTGGGTATATAGAAGGCAGCACACGGACACCGCCATAATCTCCCGAAGGAAACTTAAAGGGCAAGTTCACTCCAAAAATAACTAACTCTCAATAAAAGCAGAAAAATCAGACAAACCAATCAAAAAAAGTTTGATCAAAATCGGATAACTAATGAGAAAGTTATGAATTTTTGAAAAAGTATGTAAAACTATGGAACAATGAGAATCACAACACAATTTGCCAAGATGGTTATCAGTTTGTTACGTCATGTCCTCACAACTTATCGATTGCTTTATATAGTTTAATCCCATTAATTTCACTTTTTATACCCCAAAACTTGATTTCCCCATGCCTTTGCCAGGGTTATATGTTTTGTATCATATGGCGTGCATGACATTTCCCAATTTTTTTTAATGAATTTCGAAGATTTGATACTATTTTCTGAATATTGTTTTTCATAATTATAGATTTTTCTAAGAATAGCTTATCAAAATTCAATTTTTCATGATTAAACTGGACAAAAATTACTCTTTATTTGTGCATCCACACAAAATCATATTACTAACAATCTAACTCGGATGCTCGTGTGAAGAAATTAGATTTTTAGGATGAAAATAGAAAATTTCTATTATCAATATAAAGAAAATATTTAGTGGATAGTGAGGACCATACGTCACAGATTCATTGGTAAGTTGCCAATTTGTGTAGTGATTCTCAAAATTGTTCATGAAATTAAAAATTCATAACTTTCTTATTAGTTATCTGATTTTGCTCAATTTTTTTTGATTGGTTTGTCTGATTTTTCTGGTTCTATTGAAAGTAAGTTATTTTGGAATGGAATTGGGCTTTAAGCAGGGCTCCTACTTAGCCGAGTTGGGGCCTCGAGTTGTTGGGATCTGGCGCGAGCTAGAACTCACGAAAACTCGCGTGAACTCGCTCAATATTTACATACGACGCATTATCTAGTTTCCTACGATCGATGTACGAGTGAACCGAGCGCATTACGAGTCACGCGAGATCGGTATGAGTTGCGATGGCTTGTGTACGACTTGTACCGATCTACCAACGAGTTATTAAGATCTTCTAACGAGTGATATGAGTTTTCAACGATTCATATGCGATCAAGGGGCGGGAAATGCATAATTTTGGTCAGGGGCGGCCAAGCGACTTCCGAAGTTGGAGGGGGGAGGGGGCACCAAGAAAAAGGGCACCTTCAAAACGGAAATTTCAAAGGAAAATATACAATGTTTTAGAAATTGGTATATACCCTTACATTGCGATCACATTATCAGGGATGATTTGAATACTTGTTTCACTTTGTACACAGTACAACATATTGTTTTAACATCATAATTTGCAGTTGAGTGTGATGGTCCTCAAATTTATTTGCGACCGAGCGAACGGAGCGAGGAAATGTTTAAAGATTTGTGAGGTCGCAGTTCGAAAAATTACATCTTATGAAGAGCAAAAAACCCATCCTGATTTGTGTTATAACGGAAGACTAAAAAGACCTTTGATCAGTAACATAATCATCTATAAATGCGAGCGAGCTTTAGGAGGAGGTGCTGTTGATCGCTTGGAATTAGGGGCGCGTTTAATGATGAGAGGAAAAGGGGAAACTTATCAGAAAAGAAAAGGTGCTCGTTTCAAAGTACACAAAGCAATTATCAGAGTTGAAAAAGGGGCACTTCTAACACCTTCTAAAAGAGGCACTCACCAGGGATGGAAAAGGGCACTTATGAAAATAGGAAACGGGCATTTGTCGACGGAAAAGGGGCTCCCATCTGATTTTGATAGGGGCATTTATAAGAGGTGAAAAGGGGCATTTATTAAAAGGGGATAGGTCCCTTATTAGAAAGGAAAAAAGAGAACATGTACAAATATAAGGTGCGCGTATCCGAGTTAACACAGGAGAAGGGGCACTTCTTACAAAGGAAAAGGGGCACTTTTCAAAATAAGAGAGGCACATCTCAGATTTGAATAAGGCAAATTATCAGAGGTGAAGTGAGCACTTGTTGCAAAGGAAAATGGGAAATTATCGAAGGAAAAGGGGCACTTGTCAAAAAAGGGGCACTTATAAGAGGTGAAAAGGGGTAGGGGCACTTCTACAAATTAATAGGGGCACTTTTCAAAGATAAAGGGGCACTTTCCTATGTAAAGAGGGCCGGGCACATTTCGAGTACTTGAAAAAGTGGGGGCACAGTACCACCCCCCCCCTGCCCCCTCCCTGCTCCCCTGCCTCCCGGAGAGGGCTGCCTCTGATTTTGGCGCTCTCCAAAATAAAGATGGATCCCAGAAGCATATTTGCTCGATATGTTGGAGGAAGAATGGGTCTTGATCCTCTGCACAACTGTAGGCCAGCTGACGTACCTCTGCTCATGCTCATACGAAACTCGCCTGGAGTCCCCGTACTCTGTCTAAACTCGCGTTCATATCGTAGGCAACTCGGCATGACTCGCAGCACGATCGTCGTGCTCGGACTCAACTCTTGGAAACTCGCGAATAGCACTCGCGTACACTTGAAAGTGGCGAGTTGCTTCGAGCTATAAAGAGTGCAGTGCAAGCTTTTTACGAGTAATGCGGGTATATTACGAGTGTAAAAGAGTTCATCTCGAGTTGCAATTAACGAGTCAGTGAAAATTTTTAACATGTTCAATATTTTTGAACTGCTCGCGACTTCGAGGAGAGCCGTGGAATGTTGTAAAAAGTTACGCCGAGCCATATCGAGTTGTCGCGAGTTATCCCGAGTGATAAGAAGAGATATTCGCGAGTATTGCGAGTGCCTCTTTGAGGCAACTCATCACAACTCGCGATAACTCGCCAATACAACTCGGCTAAGTGGGAGCCCTGCTTTAGTGTTTACATCGGAGCGGTTTCGGAGTACCGCGCGTAATACTTTTAATCGTTCATAATACAGTCATAGGAGGTCTGCATGAACATTTGTAGTGTAGGCACAGGGCATACAAAGTGAAATCGTGTACGCGTAGGTTGCGTGCTCGCTTTACGTGATTTAACAACGCCTGGACATAGACTATAATACATAATATAATCTTCAAATTCCCATCAAATATCATATAAAACTTGCAAGATTAAATTTCAAATAAATATATTTTACAGACCTATAATAATGTGCAATTTTAGATGTATTTAATTGATCACATATCAATAAATTTGATATTTTATAACTAAATTACAAACAGTCAATCGAAACTCGGGAAAAATCGAGTCCGGCAAGACTAGACTCGGTCGTTCGTGAAGTAGGCAGGTTGGCAATCACTGCATAATACTGACCCAACGGGTATTACGCTCCCGTGCGTAACAAGTTCGCAAGATATAGCGTAGGTATCGCCCGTCCGTGTGCTGCCCTCTATATTCCCAAGCTTAAGCCTCTTTAAAGTTTGACGCACGCGAATGTGTACGCCATGACGCGCGCACGGACATAGGTTTGACAAAAATGTTACCCCTGACGTCAATTTTATATATGCACATCGAATATCATTCAGAAATGACAAGTCATTCATGAGATATGAAGCGAACAAAATCCATACAGAAAGAAAGGAAAAAAGAAGAAAAACTTATATTCTGACAAAATCAAAAGGTGCTCTGCTACGCTACGGGGCAGAACACCTTAAAAATGTAGAAAGTAAATTGCTATCCTGAGTGACGAGTCGTCTATATTGGATGTGATGAGTGGGGGAGGGGGTGGGGGTGGGGGGCGAATCGACCGCGACCCTCCCCTTTTGTGGCGGCCTGACAATAGAGAATAGGGGAAAAGAGAGAATAGATAGAAATAGAGAGAGAGAGAAAAGGAAAAAGAGAGGGAAAAAAGAAGAAAAAGAAAAGAAAGTAAAAAACATGAAATAAGCTGAATTGAAAAAACTCGAGAGCGTCCGCAGGCTAGCGTACACGTGGGCTTTGGCCTCCCTTGTGGAAAATCCTGGACCAACCACTGCTGCTACTATTACTACTACTAATACTACTACTACTATACTACTACCAGTACTACTACCATTGCTACTCCTTACTGCTGCTACTACTACTCCTCCCGGTACTTCTACTACTACTTCTACTATTTCTACTATACTACTACCAGCCTCTACTATTATTAGCGTATAAACATGGTTACGGAAAGCTAATATTATGTATATATGATATTTGTATTTTCACTCAATTGGAATAACTCGCTTCTAATTCATTGAATGTCATATTGAAATGCTGAAATGAGCTTTATTGATCTCTACTCTTACAAAAATGACTACAAGTACTTTTTTTGTATTGCTATATTCCTAGTTTGCGGCACAATTACTTACTGGAAAGAGAGCAAATCACAAACTACTCTCTCACCAGCACAAGTAATAGATGCTCAACCCGAGGCCAGTGGAAATTCAGTCAGCTGGAGTAGCGAAGATATAAACGAAGCAGTCCCAGGCCGTGTGGTCGGAGGAATTATAGCAAATCGTGGTTCGGCGCCCTACATGGTCCGAATCTGGGAATACAGAATTGAGAATGCATGGGATCCATGGACCTTCATCTGCGGTGCGACACTCCTGGACCAGAGGTGGATTTTGACTGCTGCGCATTGCATGTTTGACAAGAACAAAAACTTAATTGAAAAGGAAAACATGAATTTATTTTTCGGTGACCATGATTCAAACGAAAGAGAAGAGTCGGAAAAGAGCCGACAGCCAGCAGAAATAATTGTGCATGAAGATTTTGACAAGACAAACCTTGATAATGACATTGCCCTGATACGGATCGACCCACCACTGTGGGAGTTCACTCTTTACATTCGTCCTATTTGCCTGGCCCCTTGGGGTCTGGCCAGTCGTCTCATGGAGACCCCTATCAATGAACGCACGACCGGACGCGTGACTGGATGGGGACAAGAGACTTCAAGTGGTCCAACCAACCGGTTTATGAAGGAGGTGGAGTTACCTATTGTTGACCGGCGAACTTGCGAGGACAGTGTTCATGAGAAAGAAGGGGAGTTTACTGACAACATGTTTTGTGCAGGTTACCACAGTCCGCTGCGGGACGCTTGCCAAGGCGACAGTGGGGGTCCATTTGCTTTTCGTCATGATGATGGACGGTGGTATCAACTGGGTATTGTAAGCTGGGGCGTCGGGTGTAATAAGGAGGGGGAATACGGGTTCTACACAAGCGTCTCTAGATATCTTCATTGGTTACGTTCTAAGAATGTAACAGTTGCATATTCTCCAAACGTAGAGAGAAGGTTCAACGAGAGTCGACGCAGTGAGGCACTTGCCTTTACAGAGAGATCTCCTAGCATTTTGAATGTTGCAGCAGGTAGCGTGGTCGACCTAGAGTGTGTACCTAACAGAGATGATGCGTCTGTTCAGTGGTTCATTGGGAATAGACCAGGTAACATGTTACTCTCTACATAAAGAAAATGCCTTATCAGAATACATGTGTTGATTCCAAACAGTACGAGATGGGTTGGTAACAACACTCACATTTGGTCTATGCAGCGTCATGTTCGTGAAATATGGAGGGTAATGCCGACACCACACCAGACCAACATCAGCTAGACCATGTGCAGGAGAAAAAACAATTAAATAACCCCCAATTAGTCAAAAAGTGGTCGGTTTGAAGTCAGTGTAAATTCATTTTGGTTAATATAGCATTATAGATGTAAAGTAAAACAATTGTCTAGTATGCCAAAATTGATTCAGGAGAAATTGACGCCGTTGCATGTGACATACTCCTACAAGAGATTAATCATTCTGTTTTAGTATTAGAGCAATTTTATGTTTTGTTTTGTTTCTTTAAAGATAAAGTTGAGTTCTGGTCATGTGATTGCATTGTGAAAGAAACGGTGTGGAATCTGTCAGAAAAGGTTGATCATCTAGTATATAAGTATTCGTGTGTATTGCAAGGTTCTGGAATCATCAAAATGATAAGAAATTTGGCCAAATCTTGGCAAAGTTACAAGCACTGTACACAAAATGATGTATATGGGACTACACGAGCACATGGCGAAAAAAACCTACCCCCCGATTTCTACGATGTTTCATGTCATATTTAGAATATGAAGGCATTTGAAGAGCCGTGTTTCAGGGAACATGTTTAATCTGATGTTCTTCCTCCCTTGCATAATAACATGATAACGCTCACAATTTTTTTTTTTTACCTCTTCCCAGAACTCAACCTTCTCTTTAAAGAAAGGTCTTGTAAAAGTGGGAAAGGCGTTTTGGGTCATTTCTCATTGTTTTATCCCCAGGAAGCAATGTCCCATGATACAGAGATTGGATTTGAAGTGTATTCATGCATCGAAAATGACAAGACATATTTCACAACTAGACAATGACTTCGTCACGGAGACGAACTAGGTGATCTGCTGCTTTGATCAAGACATATCACATGAAGAAACTTAATGGGTGATTTGGTCTTTAAAAAAAAAATCTACCCTCCACGCATATACCACGCCTATATACAAGCTCATTGTGAGATTTGATACACTATGCAGCTGATCTGACATCAAATAACACAGAGTCAATGAAAAATTAGGACTTTGAAAAAAAATCCCACCCTCCATTCATATAACACGTACAAGTAAAAACCATAAGGGCACCTTAAATCGGAATTTTGACCACGATCCCATCTTCTGATCTAATATTAAATCATTTGTTAATTAATTAGGTTTATTTGTAGAGTAAAGTCTCAGGTACAACATAACAAAATATGGGAGAAATCAGAGTAGAGATATATTCAAAACAACAATGCCAAATATTACCTAATCGAATCAAATTGAATTGTTTTCCTTTAGTGGCCTTTTACAAAATGGCGCCTAGATGACGCCACGCATCATTACCATGAATCAAAAATATTTTCGCTAGATTCAATGATCATGCAAATGTCATGACAATTTCATCGTCATTAAACCATGTCATTCATAAGATATGAACCAAACAATTTCCATACGGAATAAGGGGAATAAAGGAAGAACAAAAAAGAAAGATCCTGATGAAATCAATAGGTGCATTGCTACGATGGACGGCAGATCACCTAAAAAGAAATATTCTGACGAAATATATTGGTGCTTTGCCACTCTACGCGGCAGATCACCTAACAAGATAGATTCTGAAGAAATGAATAGGTGCTCTGCTAATAATTTTGGATCAGAGTCTGAACCTTCTTGATGTATAGTCCAAGTTCATGGCCGTTTATTTTAAATGTTTGTGATTTTAGTCAATCTGTCATAATTTGATGATTCTAAAATTCTTGCCGCAGAATTGTTCCTTTTTACAACATCCTTAATCGTCCAAAATAACTTCTAGGATGTTATTGCATGACAAGTACTCAACTTTGTCTTTAAAGTTTGATGCACAAATTATGACGCCTTTTATAGTAACGTGAAATTAATTGAACCATAATACTGTCCCCCTTGACCCTTGTAATGTTTAATGTTGCATCTAAATATTTGTTGTTCCAATTTGACTTTAGAACTAGTAAAGTCCTTTAATTTCTCTCTTGTTATTCGCAGTGAGAAACCTTGTGGAAGGAGTGCGCATCCTACCTACTGGACTAGTCTTTCACTTTGACGCCGTAGAGGATCGTTTCTTTGGAGTATACTCGTGCGAGGCCAGGGTCAATGATGAGGAGGGAGAGCAAGTCATCAGGGCAACCTTCCAACTACGTAAGTGGCTTGGTGGAACCATAGCCAATAAATACAGATAATCGTGACACACGTGCGCAGTCATAGGTAAAATCATTAAGCTCCGAATAGACAGGTTCTAGTTAGCTTTGTTACAAATGACCCCCAAATATCCACAGATCTTTTACACATGGAGACGTCCCGCTGGCGTAATTTTTATTTACACAGCGGCCTGTGATTATTACAGCTTGAATTTAAATAAACCCGCTCGCGAGAAGTTTAGCTAGCTAGCTAAACCTGCACGTGCGCACATGGTAACCGTTTAGGTTAGTGATAGGGTTAAAATAATCATGCAAACCCACCTTTCATCAACCCATCGTTAGCTCAATAGGTAAGGACAGCGTAATACAACGTTGGAGTTGTGTGTTCGAATCTCAGTATTTATCCAGTTTATTGTTTGCCTTCATATACAGAGTGAGTCAAAAAAAAGTTTACACCTAGAAAATTGCTAATTATTTTTAAAATCATCGATGAACATTAAACTTTTATATGTCTTATGAAAGAGTGTTTTATCCCAAATCATTTGGTACCATTTTTGTGTGGTATGTGCTCACGCTTGGATGAACAGGAGACATTGTTTGCGAGAGTGCAAAAATCGATTGCGCCAAAGTTGCCTATGTGATGTTTGAATAAAATAATTGGGATTTGGGTATTAATTCGGTCTTTGCAGATCCAAATAACACCCCTAACAAAATTAATCAGGCCACACATATCAAATATCGAATATCAAATATCAACGAACATTTGTGCGCGTGTGTGTGGGTGTGTGTGACTTTGCCCTTTGCAAAAAAACATATGCAATGCATTTCATTTGATACATTCAATTAATTCTCTCACTCCGCTAATCCCAACATAATACATACAGTAGGCATCACTTTGGCGCAAGTCAATTTTTGCACTCTCGCAAACAATGCCACCTGTTCATCCAAGCGTGAACACATGCCACACAAAAATGGTACCAAATGATTTGGGATAAAACACTATTTCATAAGATGTATAACAATTTACTGTTCATAGATGATTTTAAAAATAATTAGCAATTTTCTAGGTGTAAACTTTTGTTTGACTCACACGGCATTCATACTGGCCGTTTCATCGGATGCGTCCGGATGCATCCGATCGAGTGGTTAAAACGCTTGAATGGATATGGTCGAGGATTCGATCCTCGACCCACAGAACTTCGATAATTGTATACATCTTGCTTCCGTGCAGGTGTGTGTGCACCAAACTGCGACCCCCCCCCCCCCCCCCCCCCCCCCCCGCCTCATCGTTCTCTCTCTCTCGAAAATAAAAAAAGGCGTCCCGCGGGGTACGGTACAGTCAACGTACGCTCGATCATGAGTACGAGTGGAGATGGTGCTTACATTGTGTGCTTGTGGCCATGGGCCATAGACCGGTTTCCTAACATATTAAACAAAGGTTGTTCTTGTAAACCTAAAAGATAGCCGGAGACTTGCCCGACATAGCAAAAATATTTGTAGGCAGACTGGATTCTAAGTATTCAATTCAATTCAGTTCGATTCATTTTTATTCATTTCCATTTTCAATAAAAACCAATACAAAGATATATACAATAATAAGCATTTGCATCATATAGGAAAATTAAAATAGGGAACTAGAAATAAAAGGTCAAATGGACTTGTGGAGGCATAGTCCCCCGAACGGTAGTTAGGAGTTTACATATACAAACAAAACTAAACAAAGACACATGCATGACAAAACATGACAGGGGCATCGTTTATGGCAGATAACACAAGTGGAAGTAATCATTACAACATCATACATTTGAAGAAAAAAAATTAGGTAACGTTGAATAATGTAATTATTGGTACAAGAATCATTGATATTTAGATTTAAGATGCTGCTTCAAGCTTCTTTTTAATAATGTTAAAGACTTGCATGAGGATATTTCAGGAGAAAGAGAGTTCTAAATGCCAGGGAAATTGTTTCTTACGGATTAAAAAAATATATTTGTCTTTACTGGCCAAAAATGAAACGAGTCTCGCCCACGAGTATAATAATTATGAACATCGTTATTCAAAGTAAATCTTCTATAAATATTTATTTGGAAATTAAATCCAAGCAGTGCAATCGAATAAAAAGACAAATCAATGATATTAAGTGTTTTCAATTTCATAAACAATGGGGCAGAGTGAGTACGATAATGACAGCCTAAGCATATCCTAAGGGCTTTATTTTGTAGTTTGAATAATTTATCCAATTTTGTTTGATACTATTACCTCATACAACAATACAATAATTGAAAAGTGACATCATAAATGCATTATATAAGAGAATGCAGGAATGTTATCTTTCAATCTATAGAGTATACCAATACATTTAGAAACTTTCCAGTACATATTTGATATGATTTGATTTGATTAATTTAATTCTGTTTGATTTTCTTTTTCTTTTGCATTTTCACAAATATATAACAAACAAATCATTGCAAATTTCATACATGACAAAAGATTATTACTACTTATAAGTACACCAAGATAAAATAAACAGTATTAGTCTTAAGAAAAGGAATATCATCAATTTTGAGAATGATACCACTTTAGTCTATTGGCTATTTTACAAGTCTTATTATGGAATGTCACCTAATTTGTGCTACTAATTAGGTTTATCAACAGTATATTTGATTTAAACCTTACACATATATTTTCCAATTCATCATTGATATTACTTTCTAATTCAACAATATTTGGATGCGTCTGTAGTATCACCTGCATACACCATATATTCAAATTTATCAGAAGCTTCCTTAATGCAATTTATATATAGCAAAAATAATAGGAAACCAGGATTCACTCTTGGGGTACGTTGTGAGTAATACAATATAAAACTGAACGATTAGTAGTTATTGGACCCTATTGTTAGGTTAATTTTAAACCATTGCAAGCTAGGGCACTCCTCTAATTCCATAATATTGTAAGTTTGATAATAATATGTCGTGGTCAACTATGTCAAGAGCCTTTGACAGGTTCATAAATACCCCTATATCAAATGTTTATTATTAGTTGCAGAAAGAACTTTATCTTGTAATTCAACAAAGCGTAAGAAGTAGAATGATGTTTTCTTCATCCATATTATAAATCAATAAGAATATTATCTTTCAAACAAAATCAATATAGTCGATTATATACACTTATATATATGGGCACACAGAAGAGTTTTTTCTGTTGGGGACCGGGGGGAAATTCAATGAATTATTGAAAATTTATTGAATTTTCGTTTTTTTATTTTTATTTGTGGGAACTGCCCCCTAACCCTAGCCCAAGTGCGTACATACGTGGTTCAGTGGCCAAGCCATGGCCTCGTAACTGTGAGGCCGCAGGATAAAAACCGTGTCGATGTGCCATATTAGTGCCCTTTAATGGGGCATTAATCCTCATTACTGTCATTTATGACTTAAGGGCGTAGGTCCCCTAGTTTATACGCATAGTAGCATACACATGCTTTAGCAGTCACGCAAAAGAAACACTGGCAAATTATCATTCAATAAAATCTGAGAATGTATACTATCATCTAGTTCTGTTAGGAATAACTCATTGTCAAAATAATTCCATAAATTGGGGTAAAAAAAGAATATTCCAACTATATGAGCGACAGTGTATGTGAATTATATCATCAATTCATACTTCCTCTCCGTTCAAAATTCACAAATTTGCTTAATTGTAACCATTACCAAATGTTGCCATTTTGTTAATTACGTGTACAATTGATTTGTCCTAAGGTATGTTTCTTTGAATGTGACATATCAAAGTTTAGCTAATTAAATTTAAATTAAAATCTGCAAGTAGTAAACAAAGGCCATAATTTAACCAGTTTACCTTTCATGCTTGAGTTACAAACAACAACTAAAAATCATCAAATTCACAAAGGGTATGAATAATTTAGTTGTTAAAGGTATATATATATATATATATATATGTATGGTTAATGTTTATTTTTTTCAGAATCAACTGAACCACCACACGGACACGGATCGTGTTCAAACAGCTGTTGTACGAGCTCTGAGTATTCTTGTAACCCTGAGGGTTGCTACTGTGACAGCGAGTGCGAGTCGAATGACAACTGTTGCGATGACTATGAAGACGTGTGTCCTAGCCTAGAAAGCATGAGAGGTATTCATTTCCTTTCTTCCTTTGTGATGGACTCAATATAGACTTCCTGTACTTGACACGTTGTTGCAATAAAGAGAATAACTCGGGCGTGTAACTTGATTCTTGATGCCTTCTTTAATCTCTTGTGGTGTACAAACGTAGTGAATAATAAACTATTCAACAACTGTGTTGGTTACCCTGTAAGCCAAACAGAAAAGAACAAAATATTCATAAGATCAATGTATCCACACATGGAATGTTACATTGTAGTTTCAAACCCTGATAAACAATTCCACATTAATTGTGATGAATAAGAAATAATTAAAGTTTTCCCTAATTATATCATGCTAGTATTTCACAAAGTGTGTTTGAATTAATGTGCTTCTTCAACAAGAGAATGAATCCAAAGTACTTTGTTAAAACTGATATGAAACATATAAACATGCATATGTCCTGATCATGATTGCATAACACTATTAACATATGAAACGCCTAACTTTAAACCTAGCTATAAGCGTATGCCTTATCACGCAGAAATTTGGTTGAAATATCACTCCGCCGCCGACATTGTGCGTAGAGCGTTTTCTAAAGAAATCCAAGTAAAGTAAAAATATAGTTCCCGCAGGAACGTTCCTTGTTCCACATCGTATAAACAATTTACATAAATCTGTGTTTCAACTGTGACTCTTGCACATATTCTACATCAACCAAATAATAATTTCATGCTAATCACTTTCCTTTTCAAGCTAAAAACAAAGGCACTTTACTTTCAACATCAAAGCTCGACAATCAATCAACATAAATCTGTGCGCATGAATGAATGCACTCGAATCGATAAATGGCCATGCAAACTATCAAATAACTGCTACTTATCTTAGATGCTATTTAAAAAACATTATGACAAATTATTCCAGAAACATACCTTCAAGTATAGGGTGAAACTTTAGGAGTTATAATGAAATCTGGAAGTCATACTGGTGCAAATAACTGCTACGAACAAACTCGGACGATTAGCAAACTGCTGTGTATAATGCAAGTGCGCAATTCTTCAATTAATGTTGCTAAGATACGTAGTTTCTTGACCAGTCGCTTAAACAAATAACAATCATAAATTACAGTTAAAACAAATCATGTAGATAAATCATGTCATTTCATGACATTCCAACCCCCTTAAAAGTGACGGGATGTCACAATTCAACGGAGAATATAAACACTCAATTGTGTTCCGTTTAACAGTCCTTCAATTACAGTCTTTAGTTCGTAATATAAGGAATCCGATGTGGTTTCATCTTCTGGGAACAATCAACTGTCAAGGCTAAAAAAGAAAAATGTTCAAACAAACAGACCTTAACCTATAAAGTCACTAATAAAGTCAATGTTCGACAAACTTTTCTATCAGTTTGAGTCACTCTAAATCATCTCGCTCTGACTTCTTCATAAGGAGGATGAGCTTTGTCACTGGTTTTCTCGCGATTACACCATCCGCATTTTTGACATCTACAATCCTCACAAGATCGTCTTTCCCTGGGTACGCTTTCACGACTACCGCCATCTTCCAAGAGCCGCGAGCCTTATTGTCACCAATGATGAGTACAACGTCGCTCTCTTCTAGGTTCTCAGTTGATTGCTGCCACTTTTGGCGCGGGGAGAGTGTCCGAATGCATTCCATCCAGCGTTTCCAGAAACCATCTACCATGGCGTTGCAGACTTCTCTTCGCTTTCTCAAATCACCTTTGAAGTCATCGTAAGGAATATGAGGGCAGGAGAGGTCTCCTCTTCCAATGAGAAAGTGGTTTGGGGTTAATGGTGGATGATCCAGCGGTGATGAGGATTTAGCTGTGATGGGACGACTGTTGATGAGCCCGGAAATCTGCGAAAAGACTGTTTCCCACTCAGCAAATGTCAGTCTGTCAGCTTTGACGAGATGTCGCATTCCCTTCTTCACCTCTTGAACTATTCGTTCCACCGCTCCTTGGTGGTGAGGTCCTCCAGGAGGTCCGAATCGCCACTCTGCACAGTATCTCAGGCAGCGCTCCCTCACTCGATCATGGTCTAACTTCAGGTTCAATCTGTTTATGGTATTATCAGCTCCCCTGAAACAGGTTGCATTGTCGCTTATCAACATGGATGGAGCACCTCTGATACTCACAAAGCGTTCAAGGGCTTGTAGAAAGGCATCAGTGGATAGGTCGGGCACACAAGTCAGATGAACAGCTCTCGTCACTGCACACGTGAAGACTGCACCATATCCTTTCGTAGTAGTGTTTCGACTCAACTTGACATTCACTGGTCCCAGGTAATCAACTAGGGTAGTCTGGGACGGAGGTGAACAACGACCGACTCGGAAATCTGGAAGGTCCGACATCTTCTGCTGAACAGATTTACCTCTGTGTCTTCTGCAGATGACACATGCACGGACAACACGTCTTGAGATGCCAGTGTCGCCCACGATCCAGTACTTTTTTCTGACCTCAGTGGCTGTGCGTAGATGGCCCCCATGAAGAGAGTGAGCGTGGGAGTCTTGGACGATCAACCAGCTGATGTGGCTCTTCTTTGGGAGAAGGTAAGGATGCCGTACATCATAGGATACTGGTGCGCGGTCCATTCGTCCACCAACACGGAACACTTGGGTCTCCTCGTCAAAGAATGGGTCCAGCTTCATGATGTTTGGATCCTGGAAATTAATTTCTCTCTGTGCGTGACGGATCCAATATAACTCAGCCTCTCGTACAAGCTTACGGGACGGCCACTGTGAAATCTGATTTGTGAGTTGTTTCAACCTCTGGTCCTTTGGCAGATCCCTCACAGACAATACTCTGGCAGTCACCATCTTGAGCTTGGGCCAGCTGGAAAATTTCGAAGCTTCAATGATTGGTGATGCCTTGCACACTGCACTGACACTCAACGCAAATGACTTTGCATTCCGGGTGTGAAACTTTTTCCTCTCGGCGTCCTGTGGGTCTGTCGGGACATTTTCTGGTGTCTTTGGCCATAGCGATGGGTGTAGTTTTAGGTAATCAGGCCCATCTATCACCCGCTTCATCTCGGCGGCAGTTCCTCCTCTAGACACCAAGTCGCTGGCGTTCTGGGCCGATGGCACATAGGCGATGTCCATGATAGGATCAAATCTGGTTGTTATCTCACCCACCCTGTAGGCAACATAGGCACGGAAAGATTTAGATTGACCCCTTAACCAGCTGATGGCAGTCATGCTGTCAGTCCATATTTTGCAGTATGCTATGTTGAAGCGAAGTGCATCTTTGATGGTACACATCAGTCTTGACAACAGAAGGATGGCCTGTAGTTCTTTCCTTGACATGCTTGATTGCTTCAGAGGTGTGAGCCTTGCTCTAGCACATACAAAGGACAGCTCTGCTTCAGTGCTTTCTGGGTGTGACCACCTGAGCCACACTCCCATGCCCATTGCGTCTTCGGACGCGTCGCTTGCACCGTGTAATGACACCTCGGGTAACGGTCTCACTCCTTTGAACTTCTCTGGGATCAGGCATCTTGGTATTTCAACATCTGTTGCTTCTTCCAGATCTTTGTTTATGGCATCTAGAACTGCACAGAGTTCTCCTTGGGGGTTGATGGGTGAATCCCAATCTAGGTTCAATTGCCATAGCTTTTGAAGGAAGATCTTCGGCCGAACTAGTATCCCAGACAGTATTCCTTCTTGCATTTATTCTACTTCCTAGTGCTATGGAAAACTTTACTACCTATTCTAAAATGGATTAGTTATGTTTACAAAAGGGATCTCTGGCGCACCGAAACGCACCACATTATTTGGAGGTTACAAGTCACATAGCATGTACTGATATATATCTGCACAGCCCCTTTAGTGTTAGTTTGGGCATATGGGCATGGGAATAGGTGGACGAATAGCTTGGTAAATACCATTTTGCAAGGAGGAACTAATGGGAGAAGAAGATTTGCAGACAAGCTAGGACATGGACTGATAACAGGAGTATTATTAATTAACAGCAAACAACGAATCACAGATGCTACATGGCGTTTTATTATATATTTCTTATTTATCAATCTATCTTTTAAGGTATCTTCTCCCAGCTTGGAGGTTGATTGCAACATTTCCCCATACCCGTAGAAAAGAAATGAGCCTGCCGCATACTCCTACGGCAAACCTGCCGCAAACAGTTTTCTTTTTCACATGCAAATTAGATTTGCCGCATACTTGCCGCATCATTGCCGCATACTCTTTTAGTATGATGAAGAGTCTGCGACAGGTCTGCCGCAGACTCATCATCATGTATATTCATAGAAAAGGCTATGACAAAGATCTGCCGCAGACTCTTCATGATGAATATTCATATCCCATGTAGACCTGCTGCATACTCTTTCATATCCACCCAAGTGGGCGTGGCAATTAAGTATATTCAGTCTTGCAGAAAGAGTGCTGGATAGCCATGCATTGCATCATTACATTCTAGCATCTTGAAGTAGAAACAGCTAGAACTGGCGGAATTGCGGAAATTCTACACAAATTAATGTTGGTTCAACACAAAGTAGAGGTAGAGGTAGAAATACAATAACTAGATCCCAACCCTCCCCCCCCCGCCCCACGTTGGGAACGGAGGGACCGCATTCATGTTCCAAAAATGTCCGATAAATGGGTACTTTTCACGCAGCAAAGACCGGCTCGTAACACACACACAAAATCGGCCCGTATTGGCTTTACACACCGGACTTAAGGGGTGTTTTCAAAAGGAGGGAAGATGCATACGCGTACCCTAAATTACACTGAGTGGGGGGGGGGGGGGGGGGACGGGAACTGCATACACATAGTCCAGAGTAGAGTCACAGATCCATGCCACTGTGCACACATTACACAAGAGTTACAACAAAAAAGTGAGTAAGTGGGGCTGAAGATAAGATCACATGGCACAACAAAAAGTTTAAAACAGTCTGTTATTTCCTCAGTCTCTTCAATTCCTCTCATGGTATCAGTTAGAACTTGAAGCAAATAACATTTTTGTTTGGTTAGACATATCAGATAGCTAAAAAGACAAATAACAGTGCCTAACACAGGAATTTACAAGATCACGCTTGGCTCAGTCTAACATCATGGTACTACTTGGTTGGTTTCATGGTCCTCCAAAATGGCCGCCTATAGCCTTGCCGCAGACCATATCATTTCCCACTTTTCTGCAGATCTGCCGCAGACTGTTCCTGTGGCATACTGGTATGCGGCGAGTCTGGAGCAATCTCATTCTGCCGCAGATCTGCCGCAGACTGTTCCTGCGGCAAACTGGTATGCGGCAAGTCTGCAGCAAATTTTCTGCCGCATAATACGGCATACTCTTTGCCGCATGCTTGATATGCAGCAGATCTGCGGCTGGTCTGCGGCATGTTTTACTTTACTATGGGTACATTCTGTTTTCTGCCACCCTAGAACACTCTTGCACTGTCATTCCACTCCATGTCTTAATATTCCCTTCCTTGTTAGTTCTTGTTTCCATCTCGGTCTTGCTGCTCTACCTTCTACTTTTCCTCCCAACAAATCTGTAAAGAGACTCTTCTAATCCAAATCGCTTCTTTGGTAATGATACAGGAAAAGCATTATACCTATTTCATTATACTTTCAGACGTGTTCATATCGAATACAACGTACAATATGCGAGGAGGTGAACGCCTAAGATTGTTTACTCCTAACTACCCTAACAACTACAATAATCTCGAGAACATTCTATGGCATGTCAGAGGTGTCCATGGGCGTCTGTTCCTCATAACGTTCGGGTATGTGAGAATGCACTCAATCCGTGACTTCGTTCGCATCCACACTGGGATCTCAGACGTATTTGAAGAGAGTACGCAGAAATCCCACCTGACATATAACCCTTATGGTTATTCGCGTCATCATTATTGGTCTGTCCATCCTAATATCTGGCTGCAATTCTCAACCGATGCATTTGGCACTGATCAGGACCTCTTCGTCGTGATAAATGCTTTGTCAGTTGGAGGTGAGAAACAGGAACTATGCTTTTTTCATATTAATTAACTGGACCAATTTTGTCATGGCTTGCTCCTTCATACGTCTTGTCTCGCTACACTTTTAGAATCTTGACCATTCGAGACACTCAATATGTAAGCAACCAATAAAAGAATAATGTTAAAAGCACCGTATAAACGTATAAAGACTTGGAAAGAAAAATCGAATCGAAAATCTGCATACTAATTTGGCAACCAGGAAATGATTATTAAGTGCTATAATCACGATCGTTCCCCTATTGCTGTAGAAGGCCATAGAGAACTACTTCAAATATAAAAACAGTTATGATTGCCTGAAACAAATTTATGTTTCTGCCGTGAGGTTTTAATTAATATTCGATTTTTCAAGTCGGAGGATATCATCGTAATAAAAAATATCGATTAGCAGCGAGAAAATACAAGAAGTGCAAATTATTCTAACACTTTGGAACTAATAAATCGAGCCATGTACAATTTTCTATTAATGTTATACCTCTTTCGAATATATTGCCCTGTCAGATTGTGGTGGGATTTTGTTCCAGTGCACGAACGGACAATGTATTGACAGCTATGATGTATGTGATGGATTAAGCGACTGTGAAGATTCATCTGATGAGTATCAGTGCGGTAAAGGCCCTTTTACACTTTCACGGATCGCATCACGGATCATCCCGGATCGTCGCTCCGGGATCATCCGTGTTATCTCCGGCATTACCGTGTATACACCGGGGAGGCATCCGGGGTGATCCTTGGCGTACCTGCATATCCGGGGAAAAAATTAAGCTTGCTTAATTTTTCATCCCGGAGTTCACGGATGAAAAACAATCAGTCCTCTTCCCTGTAGGCACCGTGTACCTCCGTGTACCTCCGTGTAGCCGCCGAATACATCCGGGACAGTCCGTGTAGACACCGGGAGGTCCGTATTAACACCGGTTTCATCCGGGTTTGAAATTCCGTATATTTTGCCGAGAAGGTTAATGATCAAATGAGCCCCTACAAGCTCAAGTCACCCGTCAACATTCCGGAGATATCCCAATAGACAACGTACACCTCCGTGTAAGGACCGTAAAAGTACCCAGTAGCCTCCGTGCTCTTCCTTGAAATCCGTGTTAGCTCCGTATGCGTTTCCGGCGTGGTCCGCGTTGCTACCTTGTCTGTCCGTGGAGACACCGTACTTGCCCGTGTATACACCCAGTTCGGAACGTATCCACACCGGCATCGAGAAGAAATCGTGGTGTCGCACGCCGGAACACCCCGGATTAAGATCCGGGATGATCCGTGATGCGATCCGTGAAAGTGTAAAAGGGCCTTAAGCATATTTCTAGTTTACATCTGTTATTATTGTTGAACGAGTTTTTCACGATGGTTTGAATCTAATGAATTAGTTCTGTGACACATGGAAACAGAAATGTAATAACAGTGTCTTTGACAGCACATGTCTTAAGAATGTGTCTGAACCTGAACTTTCCATAGATAATTTATTTTATTTTGTTGTCTGATCAGATCATCAAAAGGGATCTCTGGCGCACCGAAACGCGCCATTATTTGGAGGTTAGAAGTCACATAGCATGTACTGATAGATATCTACACAGCCCCTTTAGTATTAGTTTGGGCATATATGGGCATGGAAATAGGTGGAGGAATAGCTTTGTAAATACCATTTTGCAAGGAGGAACTACTGGGAGAAGAATCTGTGCAGAAAACATAAGAAATGGAGTGATAACAGGAGTATTATTTGATAACAGCATACAAAAAAATAAACACAGATGTTAACAGTACATGACGTTTTATTATCTATATCTTATCTATCTTTTTATTGAGGTATCTTCTCCCAGCTCGGATAATGATTGCAACATTTCCCCATACATCTATGTTTTCTGCCTCCCTAGAACACTCTTGCACTCTCATTCCACTCCATGTCTTAATATCCCTTTTTGGCAAGTTATTGTTTTCCTCTCGGTCTATAGTCTCTCTACCTTCTACTTTTACTTCCAACAAATCTTTCAAGATACTTTCAAATCTCTCCTAATTCAAATCGCTTCTTTGGTGATGATACAGGAAAAGCATTTTACCTATTTCATTATACTTTCAGACGTGTTCATATCGAATACAACGTACAATATGCAAGGAGGTGAACGCCTAAGAGTGGTTTCTCCTAACTACCCTAACAACTACAATAATCTGGAGAAAATTCTATGGCATGCCAGAGTTCCACGTGGCCGCGGGTTTTTCATAACGTTCGGGAAGGTGAGAATGCACTCAATCCGTGACTACGTTCGCATCCACACTGGGATCTCAGACGTATTCGAAGAGAGTACGCAGATATTCCACCTGACATATTACCCTTCTGGTTATTTGCCTCATCAATTTTTGTCTGTCCATACTAATATATGGCTGCAATTCTCAACCGATGCGTGTGGCACTGATCAGGGCCTCCTCGTCGTGATAGATGCTGTGTCAGTTGGAGGTGAGAAACAGGGACTATGCTTTTTTCATATTAATTAACTGGACCAATTTTGTCATGGCTTGTTTCTTCAAACGTCTTGTCTCGCTACACTTTTAGAATCTTGACCATTCGAGACACTCAATATGTAAGCAACCAATAAAAGAATAATGTTAAAAGCACCGTATAAACGTATAAAGACTTGGAAAGAAAAATCGAATCGAAAATCTGCATACTAATTTGGCAACCAGGAAATGATTATCAAATGCTATAATCACGATCGCTCCCCTATTGCTGTAGAAGGCCATAGAGAACTACTTCAAATATAAAAACAGTTATGATTGCCTGAAACAAATTTATGTTTCTGCCGTGAGGTTTTAATTAATATTCGATTTTTCAAGTCGGAGGATATCATCGTAATAAAAAATATCGATTAGCAGCGAGAAAATACAAGAAGTGCAAATTATTCTAACACTTTGGAACTAATAAATCGAGCCATGTACAATTTTCTATTAATGTTATACCTCTTTCGAATATTTTGCCCTGTCAGATTGTGATGGGATTTTGTTCCAGTGCACGAACGGACAATGTATTGACAGCTCTGATGTATGTGATGAAATGATGGACTGCATGTGAAGATTCATCCGATGAGTATCAGTGCGGTAAGCATATTTCTAGTTTACATCTGTTATTATTGTTGAACAAGTTTTTCAAGATGGTTTGAATCTAACGAATTAGTTCTGTGACACATGGAAACAGAAATGTAATAACAATTTCTTTGTCAGTACATGTCTAAGGAATGTATAAACCTGAACTTTCCATAGATAATTTTTTTTTATTTTGTTGATGTGTCACAGAGAAGTGGAGGTTTCAGCGAAGGAGGGATAGGACCCAGTTTGTCTTTTGGGTGGTCTTGGAAACGTGTTTCTCCCACTACAAGTCCTGTGAGATTGTGACTCCTGTCACATATTAAGTGCAAACAAACTAACAAAGTAGTTGAATTCCATAACCATAGTCTGGTGTTTATTCCCCGCACTGGGTATCAAGTCTCGCGTATCGCAAATACAACGCGCACATGCGATCTGACCTCCTGAGGTCACAGGTGTCACATTTGCATAATCTGATACATATTCATTATCATGACATCCCTCCTTTGCCAGAATGAAACTTTATCCTGGTCTATTTTTATACTAAAGTTTCACTGAAAATTCTTGTAATATTTCTTTTGTTCTTGTGTTTCAGCCATATGTGAATTACTGAAATAAACATGCTTTGGTGCATTTGCTTCTGTTTCTTTCTTCCTTTTTTTTTTTTTTTTTTTTTTTAAGAACAACTTCTAACAAAACAACAAATTTATCTGGTCGATAAACTTTTCCCCAAATGTTTTATCTTCCAAACAACTTTGTTTAACAACATAAAACATAACATGCAATATAATATCTTTCATGCAATATCTTTCATGCATCCAGTCTGTGGTCCAAATAAAAGTTCAACTGTTCACTGGATACTATTTGAGTTCTAGTCTTGAGTTTATGTAAATCATCTGTTATCTCCAAGCGTTCATACGACTAGCTGAAGCTGACGTTTCTGGAAATACTCTCTTCGATGATTGAATCCATTTTTGAAAAACTGATCGATGCTCCAACTCAAACTTGTGTTTTTCGCAACACCTATCACATACAATAAGGGCAGCGTTCGGCGTACACCCTTTTACATTGATTAATGTATGTGTAATATTGAAACATATATATATCAGAACTTATTATTTTAGCACATAACACAACTTCCTCGTACGCTTGGTTTCCATGGTGATTTCTCCAACATGTCGATTTCACAAATATGGGCAGCGCAAGGCGTACACCCTTTAAATCACAACTTGGCTTCAACCAATGATTTCCAAACATTTCTCCTTGGCACATGTAGTTTCAGATATCACTGTCGCTATTTTACAAAGAGCTCATCCCCACCATATTGATCTGGAATCACACAAAATCATCATATCGCTTAGGGAATCTTCTCTGGCGTTGTGGTCTACTAGCTGCCATAGGAACGTTGGTGTTTGTTGTCTCTGCCTGAGTGTCACCATCTTGATGTGTCTGGTCACCGCCTGATGTGTTGCTTGCTGCCTCTAAATCTGGACCTCTGGTCACCGCCTCAGGAGTACTGGTCACCGCCTCAGGATTGCCGTCCGACCCTTCAGGAACACCGGTCACCGCCTCAGGATTGCCGTCTGTCCTCTCTGGATTGGCAGCTTCGTTATGAGCGTCTCGGGACATGTATCTTTTTACACTTGATACATTCCTTTTGTACAGGACTCCTTCAGGAGACTTCACAGTTACCATACTTCCTGTTCTTGCTGTCACTGTGTATGGCTGGTTAAAGTATGGCGTGTCTAGTTTCCTCCTTTCATCACGTCTTACTATCACCTTATCTCCTGGCACTATGTCAGAATGTACAGCTCCCCTCTTCAGATCTGCATAGTGTTTTGCACCACTTTTCATTTGCAGGTCCCTGTCTCTCAGTTCCTGATCCTCACTAATGTCCTGGATTTGTGGTAGTTTAGTTCAGATCTTTCTCCCGAACAACACTTCTGCCGGGCTTTTCCCCGTTGTCGAATGATTACTAGCCCGGTAGACTGCGACGTAAGTCAATAAGGCCTCTTTCCAATCTTTGCCTTCTGCCTGTGCAATTCTAAGCCTTTTCACTATACTCTGGTTCTGTCTTTCGACCTCGCCGTTGGCTTGCGGCCATTTAGGAGTCACCCGATGGTGGTGAATTCCTGTAATGTTCATGTACTCTGCGAAAACTTCTGCGATGAACTGGGGTCCATTGTCTGAGTATAACGTCACAGGTAACCCATGTCTGCCAAAGATTTCAGCCAGGGCTTTGACTGTCTTCTCTGCAGTGGTTGATTTCATGATTGCATACTCGTAGTATCTGCTATAATAATCAACTACCACAAGTATAGATTCTCCTGTCGGAAGTGGTCCTAGGAAATCAACAGCTACATCCACCCACGGTCCTGTCGGCAACATAGTACTTCGAATTGGTTCTGGTGGATTACCCCTGCTTGTGATTTGGCAACCATGACAAGTCTTGACGAATTTCTCTGCATCTTTCTCACATCCTGGCCACCATACCTTGGTTCTCAAATTCTGTTTGGTGCCAACAATGCCCAGGTGTCCTTCGTGAGCTAATGACACCATCTTTGGCCTCTGTGCCTGTGGAATCACCAATCTGCTACCTCTCAGCACACACTGACCAATTATACAGAGTTCATCCTTGATGGGAATGTATGCTTTGTATGGACAATCATCCCATTGTCCACTGTGAATACACTCTCTGATAACTTCGAGTTCAGGATCATGTTCAGATTCTCTTTCGACTTCCTTCGTTGTCACTGCACCTGGCGTCGACTGGACTGCCACAAAGCGCACAAAGCTCTCTGCTTCTGTTTCCAACACAGAAGTTTCTCTCGGTTGATCATCCTTCAGCAATCTTGACAATGGATCTGCAACGTTGGATTTCCCTGCGATGTGGACTACCCTGTACTTGTACTGTTGAAGCCTCAGAACCCACCGCTCTATTCTCGCACATGGCTTAGATCTCGGTGAATAAATGACTTCAAGCGGTTTGTGATCAGTCACTAGATCAAACTCTATTCCATACAGGTACGCATGGAATCTCTCACAAGCCCACACAAGTCCAAGGGCTTCTTTCTCCGTCTGAGAGTATCTCCTTTCAACGTTACTTAACGAGCGGCTGGCATATGCTACTATCCTCGGGCCATCAGCATGCACCTGCACCAGCACTGCTCCTAAGCCAACTGGACTGGCATCCGCTATGACCTTTGTCGGTGCATTTAGATCATAGTAGCCCAGGGTCTCTGCACTCATTAAGCTTTCCTTCAGCGCCTTAAACGCTTGTTGTTGTTCATGACCAAATTGAAATGGCGTGTCCTTTCTGGTCAGCTTTCTCAGTGGATCTGCCAATGTAGCAAAGTTCGGAATGAACTTTGCGCAGTAGTTGACTAGCCCCAAGAAACTTCTCATCTCAGTTGCATTCTGGGGTTCACGGGCCTCTGCGATTGCTTTCACCTTGGCCAATCCTGGGTTGAGTCCCTCGCTAGTCAGTCTGTGCCCCATGAAGTCCAACTCAGAGACACCAAACTTACACTTTTCTGCATTTGCAGTAAGTCCTGCGTCCCGCAGTCTGCCAAGCACCTGCTTCAACCTCTTGTCATGCTCTTTCTGGGTCGATGCATGCACAATGATGTCATCTGATATGTTTGCAGCTCCTTCTATACCAGCTATCACCCTGTGTATCTCATATTGATAAATCTCTGGAGCAGCATTGATTCCGAACAAAAGTCTCTTATAGCGGAACAACCCACAATGGGTGACAAAGGTTGTCACCTCTCTAGACTCCGGATGTAACTCCAGTTGGTGGTACCCCCACTTCAGGTCTATTTTCGAAAAGACCTTGCTAATCGACAACTCCTGTAAGACTTCCTCAACAGTGGGAATGGGGTGACGTTCTCTTACGATCGCTTCGTTCACTCTCCGCATATCGATACAAAGTCTAATTTCGTCATTTCGCTTCGGAACAATGACAACTGGGCTTACCCATGGCGTGGAGCGTTCAACTGGCTCAATAATGTCAAGATCGATCAATTCCGCGATCTTCATCTCGACCTTCTTTCTTAGTCCAAATGGGGTCCTTCGCACAGGCTGGGCCACTGGCTTCACCGTTTCATCCACTGCTAACCTCACTTGTCGGCCCTTCAACTTCCCTACTCCTTTGAAGACTGCTTCAAACTCATGCTTTAAATCTGCATAGCTCTGTAGTGCATTCACAACTCCCACATGGAGCACTCCCAGCTCTCTAGATGTCCGTTTGCTAAGCAAAGGTTCTCCCTTTTCCTTGATGACAACAAACTCTGCAATGGACTTCATCTTGCCCACTTCTACTGTGGCTGTAAAACATCCAACGGTCGTCAATGGTATCTGTGATGTGTATGGATAAAGCCTCTTGGTACTCTTAGTAGATTTGCAGATGATTTTGTCCTTTTTCAGTTTCTCCCACAATATCTGATCTATTACATTGCAATCACTTCCCGAATCTACTATCACTGGGACTGTGACACCTCCAATGATTATTGGGACTTTCTCATGATCACCATTCACGGCAAATTGATAGTACCTCTGATCACGCCCACGGCTGTTGTCATCATCACTATCATTTCCGGGTTCACCTTCCACTTGGCGAACTCTATTCTTATACTTCTTTCCATCTCTGGACTTCCCATCTCTGAATTTTCCTCTCGCCTCAGTTGTGCTCTTGGCCTTACTTTTGCACATCGTCGCAAAGTGGTTTTGGCCTCCACATTTCCGACAGATCTTTCCTTTGGCTGGACATGATGCGTCCTTCCCAAAATGTCCTTTGTTCCCACATCTGTAGCATTCCAAATTCTTTTTTCTGTCATTCTCATATGAAACCTGGTTCACTTGAACTTGCCCACCAGCTCTAGGCCTTTCTCTCTCTCTCAATGACATGGAGTTAAATTGACCTTCAACAGCTTCTAGAGCAGCAGCCATGGACAATGCATCATTTAACTTGAGCTCACCTCCTTTCTCCAGCATTCTCCTGCGAAGTTTATCAGCTCTGCAGTACTGAACTACTTGGTCGAGAATTTGGTTTTCTACATCTCCAGCTACGAAATTGCATCCAATAGCAACTTGTCGTAATTTGGTAACAAATTGGGCAACCGTTTCACCATCTTCCTGCTTTGTTTTCCTGAACAAATGTCTTTGAAACGTAGCATTAGGTTTCACAACATAATGAGCATTTAGGGCATCTGTGGCTTTTTGATACTCATTCCTCTCCCCTTTGTTTGGAAGTGTTTTGAAAGTCTCCCGTACCACGGGCCCCGCAGTATACAGCAACAGTGCTCTCCGTTGAGCCTCCTGGGCCGGCGTACATCCGTCCAGAAACAGGCCGCGACTATCGGCGTAGGCTTCGAACTCTTCAAGCCAAGCTTTCCACTTGCCGCTGACAATACTTGCACCACCCGTCGGATCGAAGTGTGGAACTCCTCGAAGCGCTAACAATTCCGCTCCAGCGAATGCCATGTTGAAACTTTTCCAGCTCGTAGCCACAGATTCAACATCCAAGAAACATTAATCCTCGTCGCCAATGTCACATATTAAGTGCAAACAAACTAACAAAGTAGTTGAATTCCATAACCATAGTCTGGTGTTTATTCCCCGCACTGGGTATCAAGTCTCGCGTATCGCAAATACAACGCGCACATGCGATCTGACCTCCTGAGGTCACAGGTGTCACATTTGCATAATCTGATACATATTCATTATCATGACAACTCCCAAGTAACGAGTATCTTGGACATATTTCAGGATGTGGCCACTGAGTTGGTGACTTGGTAGAAGAAGGAAGACTTGCTGCAGATGCTCATGGTGTATCACTTCTTTGCGTTGAAGCACATGTCGCACTTCCTTGCCCAAGCATCCAGAGCTGCAAAATCGTCTTGCAGGATGTAATGGTCTTGTTGCTTCCCGATTTGGCGGTAGAGGAGGCAGTCATCTGCGAACAGTCGAACTTGTTACTTCACAGTGTCTGGCAGGTCATTTACGTAGCACATGATCATGAAGGGGTCTATTGTCCCCTGCCTTACGCCTGGGTCGACATATGCATCATGGGAAGTCTCCCCATCGATGACGACCCTCATCTGACGCTTAGTCAAGAAGTACCTAAGCCATGTATGGATGGAGCCAGTGATTCCATATGATGACAGTTTGTGCATGAGCTTCTCATGGGGCACCTTATCAAAGGCCTTTGAGAAGTCTATTACCACAACATCTGTTTATTTCCTTTGGTCATTTGATTTGAGAAGTTCATGGAGGGCTGTTATTAGCTGCGTTTCCGTAGAGAACCTTGATCTAATGCCATGATTTAGGGAAGTGAGGATGTTATTTTATTCCAGGTAGTCACGGAGGTGTTTGCATACGATGTGTTCATGGAGCTTGCAGGTGAAAGAAGTCAATGAGATAGGGCGGTAATTTGCTGATTGGTGTACATCACCACTTTTGAAGACTGGTGTGATGTTTGCTTGCAACCAGTCTGTTGGTAGTTCACCAGTGTCCAACGAAAGCTGGAACATCTCACTGAGGGATGTTGCAAGCTGGGCAGCACACTCTCGAAGATGTGTTTTTATATTTAACATATTTTTTACGAAGTTTTGGTTTAGGATTCGCACAAAATTTATAATACAAGTTATTTTTCCTATTAATTGATCTTAATAAAGATTTAGAGACCCAAGGTTTACATGGTTCATGTCTAAACTAGAAGATTTGCATCTCTCTAGAGGAATACATTCATCGAGAGCTATTTTTAGAACGTGGATAAAATTGTTGTAAGACACATTTACATCAGTATGAGCCAAAACTTCTGCCCAATCAATCGATCCCAGTTCTCCCTTTAATTTATCAATTTTGGAGGCTGTAAATTTCCTTACTATTTTAGATGGGGGTGGTGATTTAGCAAGATTAAATAAACTTTGAAATTTGCAATAAACTGGACAGTGATCTGATATGTCAGACAGTATGATGCTAGATTCAGTTCGTAAATGATCAACATTTACAAATATATTATCGATGAGAGTACACGAATGAGTGGATAACCGCGTGGGATTTGATATTATTGGAACAAAAGAATACGAAAGCAAGGTATCCAGAAAATCATGAGAGAACTGATTATCATTACATTATAACAAATCAACGTTGAAGTCTCCCATAATGAAGCAATGTTTATTTTGAAGAAGGGGGTGAACAAGTAAATGCTGCATTTCAACTAAGAATTCGTTGTGATTTGAAGAAGGGGGACGATAAATAGTCCCAACTAGGATATTTTTCTTGTTTTGTAAGACTATTTCGATAAAGACCACTTCCATTGCCAGATTCATTGTGTTTATATCAGAAAGTACTTTAAAATTCAGATGGTCTGGAACATACATTGCAACACCCCCACCTCTTTTATTCGTACGGTTATTAAATATGAGGTTATGTTGAGAAAGAGAAAAAAGGGAATGAGGCTGATCTTGCAACCATGTTTCCGTGAGACCGATAATAAAGTTACATTGATCAATATTGTCCAGCAATAAAGTTAACTGCTCAAAATTTTTGTTCAGGCTACAAATATTCAGGTTCAATAAATTTAAGTCACATTTTGATGTGTTCTTAACATTTTGAATAAACTGGTTTTGAGTAAGGTATTGACATTCTCTTACATAATGAATATCATTAGGATCAAACTGAAGTAACATTTCATCAAATTTACTATTGAGGATATCTGAAATACGTTTCTCATATCGTTCGTCAGATGAGGAAGTTAAATCAACATTGTGCGAACTGTGAAATAATAGGTCTAAATCAATATCACTTGTTTCAGCAAAAGGTAAGTCAGTCATCATTACGTTCACAAGAGTGTAGGAATATCAATACATTGCAAAAAGTGGTAGTAATTAGACACGGCTGGCTAGCTGCAGAACACATAATAACTACAAACAACAAACATGGGAGGGAGGACAAACACAAACAGAAAAATACAAAGAAAATTAAATTTACTACATTTGTCGTCCATTTGAGGACTACAATGTGCATCCTGAAATAGGTAGCGATTTCAGTTTTGGTTTAACCAGCTAAGGTCCTGACTTCAGAGTAGAAGAACAGCAAGAGAAAGTACAAATAAAGGCTGATTGCTTACGTAAAGTTAAGTTAATTAACATATTAAATGAATATAACGGAGATGGAGGAAAGAAATAGAGGGAGAGAGAGAGAGAGAGAACGAGTCTTTTGTTTTCAAACATTTATAACGTGATTCTTTAGGTGTATGGACCTGTACATCCAGAACATTAAGAAATTGCAGGCTGGAATCAAGTACATGGTACATGTACATGTATGTGAGCACAACAGAATACCGAACTCCTCTCACCCCCCCCCCCCCCCTACCTCAAAGACATCCAAGTCAAACAAGCACCTGGAATTCAATGTCGAATGTCATTGACCATGTAGGCGAACCAGAAATATTTGAGTGTCATAGGTGGCGGTCATACAATGAACTGTAAATGTCCTTATATATGTTCAAGTCATCATAATAATGGTGAACTCGATTATCAGGTAAAAAGGCTACATCAAGAAAATGATTTTTTTTCTTTCTCCTTTTCCTTCCCCATTATAAGGATGTTAATGCTGTTAAATTATCTTGATACATATAAAACAAGAGTAAGAAGAACGTAGTAACAGCATCAATAAGCAATTTCAAAACTTGACTTGAAAACAAAAGAATAGAAGTAAAAGATTTACTCTCATCAAAATCTGGAGTTAATTTCCAGTGCCCAAAGTCCTATAAGACTATGCTAGATTATCTTACAAATGCAAAAAAACAACAACAGAGTAACATAACATTCAAGCATTTCTTCAATGTCTGCTTTTTACTGAACTGTAAAGTTACACTTTTAGTTCTTAATTGAACAGATAGCATAATATTTAATTACACTTAAGCATAGCAAACCAACAGCAAAAATAAACAGCTTGTGGAAGTCTTGATCAGTGGACTTCACCCTGATCCTTTCTGTTTAGATTCATTAAGCATGAGAAACAACAACATAGAAAAAGAAGGTTGAAATGAAAAATTTCCTCTCATTCAAATCTGGAGTTATCTTCCAGTTCACAGAGTCCATCAAGATAATGCTAAATTATCCTAAAGATGCACAAAAAACAGGGTAACAGAACATCCAGGCATTTCTATAATGTTTGCTTCTTACTGGACTGTAATAGTTACACTTTTAGTTCTGATTTAAACAGATGGCATTAAATGTAATTATGATTATACATAGCATATTAACAACAGAAACAACTTATGGAGTCTATAGTACTCTTGATCAATTGAGTCCATCCTGATCCTTTCCTTTTTAGATTCATTAAGCTTGAGAAACGACATTAAAAAAAGAAGGTTAAAAATGAAAGATTTCCTCTCATGCAAACCTGGTGTTAACTTCCAATTCCCAGAGTCCATTAAGATAATGCTAAATTATCCTAAAGCTGCAGAAAAAATAAAAATAACAGAACATTCAAGCATGTCTTTAAAGTTTTCTTCTTAATGTAACACTTTGAGTTCTGATTTGAACAGGGAGCATATCATTTTTTATACTTATATGCATAGCAAATTAACAACATAAATAAACAATTTATGGAAGTCTATAACACTCATGATCAGTTCATCTTGTTCCTTTCTGTTCAGTTCCATCTTGATTTAGCAAGAAAAAAAACAGCATCAATAAGCAATTTCCAAACTTGACTGGAAAACAAAAGAAGAGAAATTAAATATCTCCTTTCATTCAAGTCTGGAGTTAATTTCCAGAGTCCAAAATCCTTTAAGACTAAAATTATCTTACAAATGCAAAAAAAAACAGAGTAACAAAATATTCAAGCATTTCTTTAATGTTTGCTTCTTACTTAACTGTAAAAAGTACACTTTTAGTTCTTAATTGAAGAGATAGCATAACATTTATTTATACTTATGCATAGCAAATTAGCAACAGAAATAAACAACTTATGGAATTCTTTAATTCTTTTGATCAGTGCGGGATCCACCACGATCCACACCATATTGGCCTAAGTGAGGGGTGGATCATTCGACAACTGATCTCCAACTTTTCTTGCTGTATTCTTCATCACCCGATGTTGATTAGCATTTAGGACTGCATCACGTTCTATCATGGAGCTGAAGCGGATAATAATGGGGTCCGGACCTGCTTGTTGCCGATCATTTCCTTGCAGAGCAGAGCACGACGTAGCCTATCCGATATGCGTCGGGCATTACAAGTATACTAATCGCGTTTATATGGAGAGTGACATCGACACTTTTTCACCCTAGAATCACGGTTTCTAAAGACGTTTAGTTTAAAACGCAATGCGTTCAAGCGATTTTTTCGTCGGTCGTTAAAATAAACGTGTTTGAAAACACAAACATGAAACGCTGAAAAAGATGCGTTTTGTATCATGATTCTGCAGAATCACGGTCGCTAAAATTCGATTGAACGGACGGAGTTCTCAATCATGATTGTATGACGGAGCCTGTTCCGGTTCGGGCAATCCTTTTCTCTTTCTGTCTTTCTTTTTTGTTATTCTTTGTTTCTTCCTTCTATTCTTATGTTAATCTTTGTTCTTTTCCTTTGTTTTTTCCCTTCACTCACATTCTCTTATGTTATTCTTTGTTTTAATCATTCTATCACTTTCTCTTTCTGTCTTTCCTTATGTTATTCTTTGTTCCTTCCTTCTATCACCTTCTCTTATGTTATTCTTTGTTTTTATAATTCTATCACTTTCTCTTATGTTATTCTTTGTTTCTTCTTTCTATTCTTATGTTAATCTTTGTTTTTTCCCTTCACTCACATTCTCTTATGTTATTCTTTGTTTTAATCATTCTATCACTTTCTCTTTCTGTCTTTCCTTATGTTACTCTTTGTTCCTTCCTTCTATCACCTTCTCTTATGTTATTCTTTGTTTTTATAATTCTATCACTTTCTCTTATGTTATTCTTTGTTGCAATCATTCTATCACTTTCTCTTTCTGTCTTTCCTTATGTTATTCCTTGTTTCTTCCTTGCATCACAATCTCTTTTTGTCTTTCATTATGTTATTCTTTGTTTTTATAATTATTCTATCACTTTCTCTTTTGTTATTCTTTGTTTCTTCCTTCTATTCTTATGTTATTCCTTGTTTTGTTTTTTACTTCCATCACCTTTTCTTATGTAATTCTTTGTTTTAAGCATTCTATCCCTTTCTCTTTCTGCCTTTCCTTATGTCATTCTTTGTTTCTTCCTTATATCACCTTCTCTTACGTTATTCTTTGTTTTAATAACTCTATCACTTTCTCTTTTTGTCTTTCCTTATGTTATTTTTTGTTTCTTCCTTCCATCACCTTCTCATTCTTTGTTGTATTATTGCGATCTATGCTCAAAACAGCAGTCGACAGTCGGCCGTAAACAATTCCAAAAAGCGCGCGCCGAAGTTGACCTATACTTCCTGGGTCAAACTGCGAGTGTGATAAGCAGTGGCTGGGCTCGAAATGAGCTAGAATCAGCGTTGATGAAAAATCGCTTGAACGCTAACCGCAGTGACCTTGTTTTTTGTAACGGCGTTTTGATTTGTGATTCATGTTTGTGATTCTAGCTTCGAAAATTCGATTGAACGCACTATAAGCACGACGGGGCAGTTGGTGGACATTTACTAGGGGGATATCCTTCGAGAAGCCAAGATCTCGGACGATATCTCTCTAGCGACACAAAGAGCATTTTCTCCTTTATCTTGCTATTGAGTGACTTGCGGATTTCTTTTTTTCTTTGGTAATAACATACATAACATGAGCTGTAAAGGGTAAATGAGCATTTGTCTACATCAATAACCCACTTCTTGTAATGGCCAAAATTAAACTGATTGAATCTTTGCGCAGCACAAAATGTACGACTATTCGGTACAGGCTAGGTCTGAAAATCAGACTATTTAATCAAACGACCGCGGTCGCTAAATTCGATTCGACAACTAATTTATTAATGGTCATTGTTTTCCCTCAAAAAGGCATTTTCAAGCCCTTTATTTTTCAATATTGTTGGCCTGCAAATGGGACATAGTACCTTTAAGATACAGGAAGATTAACCGTATTTTATGTAGCATAATCAAATTATCATGCGGAGATACATGTACTGTTTCATGTCTGCAACATGTGCAGATTGAAATGTTATTATTTGAATACATATTGTCATTCCAGACCTTTCTTGTCTCCAAGCTGTATACTTTTGTTCATTACAATGAGTAAATAACGGAATGACCATGCCAACTATGTTTATAATATACTCATATCGAGAGCAAACTATATTGTAATATTGTTTCAATAAGCTGCAGATATATTCCCTTCCCTTTCCCTTTCTTTTGTAGTTAATTGTAAGTATCGGTTCATGTATCCCTGTAATCTCCCTTTCCCTTTTTAGCGTGTATTGGTATTTATAAACTTTACTTTAGTTAATTATGTCATTTGTAGTTTAAGGAGCATATATCCACAACAAGCTCTGCTTTTCCATAGGCTCCGCCACTATATCTCTTAAGTTCAACTCAATGGACAATATTCTGAATAGTGTGTACCGGTAATGTATGTACATGTATATTATAATCAGTTTCAATGTGTTGTTACACTCTTTGTAAAATGAGATATTGTGGAAACCAAAAAGCTATCTATCTATCTACCATACGAGTACAATATGACCATCCACTATGTGTTGATTAATATATTATGTAAAAATATACCTAATTCAACTTGTAAATTCTAGACAATTGCTTTTGTCAGAATATTTTGAATGTTAGCTACGTGAATATTAAGAAATTTTGTTTTACTTTGCTTGCTGGAAAATATATTTCGTGATTTTCTTAATATTGTAAGTTGAAATGTTGCGTTTATGTGGAAACCCCTTCCATAAAAAAACCTCTAATTAATATGACGGATGCGAACATATATTTTTACCCAGGCCTTCTCTGAGATTTTTTTCAATGAACTCTTATCTCACCTTTTTAGTAAATGAAGGTTTCACGTTTTAATACACCAAATATAGCTCGAGTATAGTGAAGGGGAGAGAGGAGAGGGAGAGGGAGAGGGAGAAGAGAAAGGGAGTCGGTGTGCACATTGTGGTGAAGGCAAAAGAAGAAAGGGAGAAAATGGGGGTGACAATGATGTTATGAAATAAGTGGTTGATTTATGGCAGTCAAAATGGAAGGAGCGAGAATTCAAGGTTGAAAGAGTGAGAAAAGATCAGTTTCAGTTTCAGTTTCAAGTTTTATTTCTGCATTTTCCATAAAATACAAAACAAAAATAACAATGAATACATTTTAGCAATATAATGATAAGTAATACAAGTAGTAATTCACAAATAAATAAATATAAATAATCAATAGTACAATTAATCGTATTTGAAAAGAAAGAAAAGGGGGAGAATGCAGAAGACCGATGTCGTAAGCAGAGCTTGAAATGATACCGGCCTTACAAAGGAGGAGAGGGGACAGGAAGAAAGAGCGGGTGAAGAGAGTGCTGTGCAAAGTGAAGAGTGCACTGCGCGAGCTCCTCAATCTATCAAATAATTTCCTTTTTATATACAAATAAACAATGAATATTTATATTAAAACAATGTACATGTAGTATATTATGACCAGAATCTAATTTTCATACCTTATCAATAAAATATATTCTTTCATCTTAACTTTAAAGGAAACAAGTGTTGTACATAATTTTAATGTTATAAGCAAGGAGTTCCACACATCGGGTCCATTGTGTCTTATTGATTTTTGTGCCAAAACAATTTTAGGGTTAGTTAAATGAAAATCCATAGAGCGCCTCGTGGGGTACGAATGTACATTAACATTATGAATATAAAAATCATGAAAGGACTTAGGGAGTAAGTTGGAGACATATTTATACATAATAATAATAATGATAGGAAGGTTTCACTGCCTTGCGATAACGGATTTTTATAATGGTCTAGTTCTCTCTCGGCTCTCTTCCTTTCACCACCCTGTCTCTCTCTTTTTTCTCTCACTCCCTATCACTCTCTCTCTCTCTTTTTTTTTATCCACCCTCCTCCTCTCTCTCTGTCACGCGCACACACACGCACACACACATATTCTCTCCCTCACACACAATAACAAACAAACCAAACAGTCAGAATGGTGTTAAATATCAATAGTTGGGTGGTTTACTAATGGAAAGTGCTACATAGGTTCTTTAATTCGCCTGCCTTAGCAGCGGGTGAATTTTTAATTCAAGAGATTCCACTTGTCTCACCATGGATGGGTCCGAGTTCAAACATTACAGAACATTATTTAAATATATTTGTGGCTTACGCCCAGCAAATAAGATCGATTGATCGATCTGTATTGAAAAAAAAAAGTCAGAACAAATCTTGGAACCAGCGGGACTTGAACCCGCATCACTGCTTGCCGGGCAGCGACTCTAACACCAGGCCATTACTGGTCCATGGCACAGTCACGATGAACTAGAAACAAATACGCAAGCTCTCCTGATTTATTTTGACTTATTAAAATTACAGAAAATGTTTATATACGTACGTATGTATTAACATAGCTTTATAGAATATGGGAGGTCTTTATTGTTCACAAATCAAATTCAGCAGAGTTCATTTATATATTATCTTTCTTTTTATTGATATGTATGATTATATACCTGTAAATGTTATTTTATATGCGACCCAACTTTACCATTTACTATTTGTATGTCTTTTTGTGTTTGCACGGACTTGCTGAAGAATAGCCTTCAACTGAATCAGGTGTTTCCGTATTCAAATAAAATGAACTAAAATGAAGTAACTTGAAATGAAATGCAATGAATAAAGTCTCAAACACTTATCTGTAGTCTTTTGGTGAACAGCCATTTGACCCATTTAATTCAATCACTACTAGTCTATACGCTGTGTCAAATATTATTGCATTCATATATTTGATCATTCACATTATACGTTCACATTCTTCTGAGATAATTTAAAAACAAACTTAAAATTCAATTTCAGCAAACCTTATACTTTTAACTCTTATATTCCAATTTACAAATATGCACGACACTGAGGAATAGAAATTAAAGAGAGCACAATCTTCCTCACAGGTCGTATGACTAGAAAACACGTAAATGAGGCCTAACAACATTCTACTTGTAGTAGTCAACTGTTCGGTTTGCATATAAATACAGAAGTGCCGTGGTGTTTAGAGTTTGATTTCGCCTCCTCATCACATTATGATTATGTGTATCACATAAATACAGTCACAACCACTTAGTGCGGTATGGTATGTAATCCCGTAGGATTTTTGTGCCAAAGTTGATTTTTTTGTTGCTGTTTTGGCTTCAAAAGGGTCCCAATTGGCCAAAAATGATGGGGTTCAAATTTTCAGACCCCTCCTTCATTTCTATGGGGGTCCATATTGGGCGCCAAAATGACTTATATAACGCGCAATAAGGAAACTTGGTGTCTTCGGGAAAATTTGAACCCCATCAATTTCAGATAGCTTGGACCCCAATGAATCCAAAAATGCAACAAAAAAAAAAATCAACTTTGGCACAAAAATCCTACGGGAGCTGTTTCAGTGACATACCGTACCACACTAACTGTTCTGTAGTCTTTCTGTGAATTTGATATAGGGATTAAACCTTTTTCCACCAGCTCATATCGATATTGACCCACATACTCAGACACAGGAGGCCCTATGTTTTCATTGTACTTGTAACTTAAGCTAGAGTTTTAAAAAAAAAACACTTCATAGTTTCCAGATGCCAATGAGTGATGGAAAGAACTGCTAAAGCTTGAATGAATCAGAGCCCTCCTTGCTCTCATTCAGAATTATTTTGAAACCCTTTGGCCCTAATTAACAAAGGTTCCAGGGGGTGTTTCACAAAGATCCGAAGTCGAACTTAACTCTTAGTTGGACTTAAACATTATGGCGAGCCATTTGTAGCCTTTAAATAAAATATATTCAAAAGCAAAAATTCTTAAGTACTTTAGACTTTCCAAAAATTCCTCATCAAAAACATGCAATCTCCTTGCCAAAAGAAAATATGAATGATTTGAATCAACATTTTATGCCTTTTAAAATAACTTTTACAAAATATTTTCAAAGATGCTAACGGCTTTCCATAATTGTTAAGTCCAACTTAGAGACAAGATCAACTTAGGTTATTTTTTAAACACCCCCCCCCCCCCCTGGACTGAATCATGGTTTAAACTTCTATTCATTGGATGTGAGACCTCCTTTGTGAATTACAGCCTTCCTGCCCTAGTGAAATGCTTTCAGATCTGAGCAGGTCACCATTTTATGAACTTTTTGGAAGGTCAGGATTCATACCCTTTTTTGCTCTCGAGACTAAGATATCTGAAGGGTACATGAACTAATGTAAACAAAATTGAAATGTCCTTATAGACCTCATGCAGAAAGAAAGACTTAAGACAATGAGGAATACCGTAGTCATTTTAATTTTCAATACGACTTACGTGGATTAAATGGTGTTAAGTTAAAACAATCTCTTTCCTTACAGGTTGGATTAAATAAAAATGAAATAACAAACAAGAATTATAAAGTTAACAACTAAATTATTCATACCCTTATCAAGGTTTGTAATTTTCTAAGCATGTGAAAAATTGATTTGTCCCGTTTTGTTTCTTGAGAATGTGACAAATCACAGCTTAATACATCTAAAAGTATTCAACAAGGATCCTAATTCAACCAGTCCACCTTTCATTCTTTAGTTTGAAAACACACACACAAAGACCTTCGAATTTCCAAGGAGTATTTATAATTAAGTTGCTAACTGTAGGTTTAACTAGACTACTAATTTACATCATGAACATGCATTAAGTGGATGCAATAGGAACACTTGGTTAAATATTCTTGAAGACATCATTTAAATACTCAAATAAATATATCGACACACACAGGGTGTTATATCTTATAAACAGCCAATGATACTTTGTGCTTCCCCTCCACATTAAAAAAAACAATGGCAAAAACAATCCTCAATAATGATGCATCGCGAAATATACATTAGCTCGGAATATACGTCTGGATACAACTGCAAGGAAATAAAAGCGAACGATTGAACATATATTCTGCTTTTATAATCATTTGAGCTCAATTAACTCTACATACTGTCAGACTCTTCTCAAGCTAATACTGAAATAAGGGCCAAACTTCCTTCATGACATTGCTTCATTTCTCTCGTACTTGCTTACTTCAATTGTGAAAGTCAGAGAGATATACATCTAAGGGAAAGAAAACCTCTACTTAATAATGTATCTCAGTAAAAAGGGAGTAGCAAATTCACTAGGAAAGAAAATGGCAGAAGGGAAGAAACAAAATGATATCACCACCCCCTCCCTCCTCTCTCTCTTTCTCTCTTTTTTGCTTACACCCTGTCTCCCAGAAGTAAAAAACATAGGATATAAAGTTAAACAAAACTTCTTTTACATGGACATCTTTTAATTTTCTAATCACATCAAACTAATCAGATTATGCATTCATCACAGTCTACATTTGAATCACAGAGGACTTCCTTTTCAATGTTGAGTCCTATTAGCATATTCTCTCCATTTTCAAATTCTACAATTCCCCAATCCTTCAAAAGAACAATCCCAAAGCCCGACCTCTGTGATGATATTCTTACTTCATGTGCTTTCCATTAAAAACAAAATGAGATAAAAATATATCAAAGCCTGCTAATAACATGTCCAAAAAAAATCACTCAATGTCTCAACATTTTGGATGACATGACATTTAACTTGAAAGTAATATCTTTCACACAATTTAAATCCTGTACCTATAATCTTAGCAGTATATGCACAAAGTATCAGAGCTACACTTTCAAGGTATGTGCTATCATTGCATAAGATTCCAATAGCTTCCCAATTTAACAATGTTCTCCAAAATGGTTGAAATGGTAAACCCTTTTTGGCATGCACATACAGTGTAAACAAGAGATGATGGGTAAAACATGACAAGAACAATAGATTGGCAAACACTGTACAAAGTATACACATCATGATGCCATTCTGACTAAAATTCTTTCTTTTTAACAAATCAAATATGGATATAAAAATGAGGTGTTTATGATTAATCTGGGACGGTTTAATATGCCGCTACCTTTACAGGTGTAGATAATCCAGGGGCTTCAAACATATGAACACGAAGCAACCAGGCTGGGAGGAGGAAGGTTGGGGGGGGGGGGGGGGGGGCTTTAAGTGTTCCATTCCTAATTAAGATGACAGAAGACAGCTTTTACAGTATGGTATCTAGCATGCCCCAAGACCACTGCTCTCACATTAAACAAAATCCCATCAGAGAGTAATGATTGCAAGTTTCAGTTGTGGCCTGAAGTCTCTCAATTACATAAATAAAAGTAATCACACTTGGAGTTATTAAAATCATTTGTACAATATACATCAGAAATCCTAAGACATAACGTGTTATAGAGTTTTACTGTTTCTTCTTTTGTAACCAATTGTATCAAAAGCCAAATGATTCTGAATGTATACAAAGCCGTGTTGAAAGAGTTATAATTTTATTCTATATCCAAGAATGGAACTGGAAAGAAATTGACTGCAACGATGCATAGCTTTCCAGCTCATAGACTTTTACTTTTTGAAATTCTTATTTACAATTCTGGTACCACAAACTTTCAACAACTCCATCAGAATTCTACCCCCAGCACGTTCTTTTTGTTTGATTTTATTTACATCAGAAACAGGACTAATATCACTCATCCTTGGGGATTTATCAAACATTTTATAAGTTATACAATATTAACATCAGATCAGGGCTCCTTAAGATGCATACAAGAAATTATCTTCTATACTAAATACTTTCTCCCTTCTTTGGTGAAAGTTACAATTGCACTGTTGCATAGAGACTAGAAAACATCATACTTATCTCCTTCTCTGAACTATCTCCTTCCTTTAAAACTGAGACTAAAATATGGAAAAACAAAAATATAGGAAAAGTTACAACTGTTATGGATCCAGGACAAACACAAATAACTTGGCAGCCACAAAGTTAAAATTTAGCAAAGAGTCTGCAGGACCGTGTTGTTAGACTAGAACCAAGAAATCGGTAGGGACTACTGTTTCGCAGCACGAGACTTTCACAAATGTTGAGCACTTGACAAATTTGGAAAACTTGTATGCATGTGAATGTTTCTGGTTTTGCAAGCATACTGTCTGTAGAGCGGCAGAGTGTTGTTAACACTGTGTTAACACTAGGCTTAGGAAACACCATTCTGGCACTTGGCAAAAAATATCCTTACACCTAAGTGCCAGGAGGGTGTTTGCTAAGCCTAGTGTTATCAGAATGGTTTATCATGTAGTTAATTCATATGATCAAAGTACATTTAAACAACAAGCTTTGTGAATGTTTTCATTCAATGGTTTGAGAGTTTTGAATCAATGTTATTAAACTCTTGTTTAGCAGAGCACGCTCCGAAGGTGATATTTTGTATACATTATTAACCAAACGTGATATATAGACACTGCAGACTGGAGTCTTATGAAATGCGGAATTCTAAATAGACACTGCAGTTTGGGAAAAAGCTGGCCCAAATGATTTGAAAAACGAAATGTAGTCTTCTATTTTCATCTTTTGTGTGTGTGTTTGTTCTTTTCATCTTGCAATATCTTAACATGGGACCTGCAAGATTTGCCAATGCCCCAGCACAAATACATACCAGATATTAAAATGCCTGTTCTGAGTTAACTTTGCTTTTGAAATACCCCATGGGGTTTGATTTGAACATCTGAAGTAATGTTCTATTCATTTTGCACTATATTCTCATGAGGCCTGTGAAGATGACCTATGCTTAAGCAGAAAAATGTTTACATCATCTGTCATTGCTTGATGCTTCAGTGAGTTGTAGGACTTCTGGGGGGTGTTTCACAAAGACTAAGATCGACTTTAAGTTGAGACATAACTATGGCAGGCCGTTCATGCCACTGGCTGCTCTCACCAATGTTCTCTCAATTATGATCTTCAGATAATATTTTTTCCTTCAATGATGAATTATCAAAAAAGGTAAATTCTGTAGATTTGTGACCACGATTTGTACGTCCCTTGAGAAACCAATGCCAGGAATGGTTAGAGGAACTAGTGGCATGAATGGCCTGCCATAGTTAAGTCCAACTTAAAGTCGATCTTAGTCTTTGTGAAACACTCCCCTGGTCTGACTCTCACGAGATCATCACTCTTTGTTCATCTTCGTATGGATCCATTCTTGTATCCTCTGTTTCAGTTCAGTAGCTGTTGGAATGATAGAGGGAAGGAGGGAAAATAATTATTACAAAACAGTGAAACCTGTATATAAAGACCACTCAAGGGAGACAAGAAATGTGGTCTTTACAAGCAGATGGTCTGAATGTACAGGTTTCTATATTACAGGTATCGATGATCAAGGATATTAAGGGAAATTAAAGAAGTTGTCTTTACTGACAGTTTGTCTTTCTGCAGAGGTGACTGCTTAAGTAGATTTCAATGTAATACACATTTATGTGGGACAGACCATCTAGAATGTCTCCTGTTTTTGTTGCAATAATTTTGTTAATAACAAATTAATAAATAAAAAAATAAAAAATAACTATTTATTTTGCTGCATGAAACTTAGTGAAACTGGACCAATGAGAAGTTTGTGTATACGTTTCTTGCTAGTGAAATTCTCTGGTTTTACAGTATACAAAGTAAGGACTTATCTTGATTGAATAAAATACATGAATATTCCAGGGTTGAATGAACCATGAAAATTACTAATTATCCACTAAGATTATCATCATCATCATCATTTAGTGTCTGTTTTTACACACTGTGGGGTTGGACGTTTCATTCCCCTTATGGCTCTTCCTCTTAAAGCCCCACTGTACTACTTGCAGCTACTTGCTCCCTCTATATAGAAAACTTCTCCAATCAGTGCCTGTTGGTCCCCCATGATGTTCTTTTCCTTATGTTAATTGAGAGCTGAGTTAATGAGATAGCCACCTGTCAGTGACCTCGCTGTGTGGTCTAATCCCTTCTGGCTGAACTAGTACAGCCGGCCTTTAACTCTTATCATGCCACAGGGCTAATCCCCATTGTGCCAAGCCCCAAACCCCCCAGTGCCAGGTTGTTTTGGAGATAATCTGATTAACGTGCTGGTTCTATGAATAGTATAGTGCGTGCGAAACGCGCAGCACAGTCCAATGAGCATGAACAATAACTGCTATTACGTATGCTCCCTTGCACGCACATGGCAGTGAATCAATGGTTAGCTTGCATGTACAAAGCACTATAACGGTAGCGTGCATGCAGCCTCATGGCATGCTATGAGTTAAAGTCTTCAGCATTTCTAATGTATTCTCCTAGAGTCTCCTGCAAGGTCTTGCAAGGTCTGCTATGAGATTTCAAGCCGGCAACCTGAAAGTTGAAAGTCCGGTAGTTCATATCAGAATTGCTTTACTTCTTACCTGGTTGTAGCATTTCACTATTAAGGGCGCTACGGTTGAACGGATCTGTCTGTGAGTTCAACAGATGGCGCTCTATAACTGAACGATCCATGATGTTGCCTGATGGGAGGATCACTGGGTCATCCATCAATGTTGCCATCAGTGGATCTGCAATGACAGGACAAAGAGAGAAAGGTGACTCAAAACTGTATTATGTCATCTGTCTAGAAACAGAAAGGTGGCAAGTCAAATTATTTTACACATAGTTAACCTTTAAACCTCCGGCTTTTAACAGTCGATAAAAGAACTGCTACATGCATAGAAATAGAATGAGTCTACTTTCCAAATGAAACCTCCTAGTCACAGTGACGTCAAACAAAACATGGAACATAATAAATCCATCATGTACAGTACTAGTGGAATTAAGAGCTTCTTCGCAAGATATTGAGAAATGGAAACAAGAGCTGTCATTCTTGCAGATTTGTATGACAGTTAGCGCTTTAATTTACTTACAATATAAGCTGGTCTATTTCTGTATGATAAACGTTTCAAAATTCCTTTCTAACAGTTTTTCTTGAAATAGATTTTTATAACCAGCAATGCAAGATTGTCAATAATTAAACTATGAGACAGTTGAAAGTACAAATAATTGGTGCTGATTCGTTGAGACCTTTTAAAAACTGCTATAGGTTAAGACTCACCTCTGAATTCGTCAGGGGCATCCTCTAGATCCAGATCAGTCTGTCGATTCATCTCAGCTATCTTATGAGCCCTCTGAGATAGATCAGAAAACTGCTGGATCTGAGATGAGGTCTTGATCTTGTTGCGGTTCATGATGCGGATGGCTTCAGCAAAGATGTCCTGGCAGAAAGAACGCTGTAGGAATAATAATAATAATAATACATTTATAGAGCGCAGAAACTATCCAACATTAGGTATATATTCTACTGAGCTACAAGAGCTCCTGATATGCTTAGATATACAGTCAATGGTTAATGGTGATCTCCCGACTTCAAATGGTAAGTTATTCCAGAGTTTTGGGGCTGCACAAGCAAATGCTTGATCACCTAGCATTATTTTTCTTTTAATAGATGGGATCTGCAGCAATAAAGCATCGCGAGAACTGCGCAAGTCCCGATTTTGTTGATTAAGTTTGAAATGTAACAATTCTTTGATATATACGTGGGAGCTTGACCAAGAAGTGCTTTATATACAATCAGCAAGATTTTGAATGTTATTCTCTGGCGTACTGGTAACCAATGTAGATTTCTTAAAATTGGGGTGATCTGTGTGAATTTGGAACAACCACAAATCACCCTTGCGCAGGTGTTTTGAACCTGTCACAAAAGACAAAACATTCATTAGATGGGTTTTGGCTAATGTTACTATTGGTACTTGCATTATATTACACTCAAACCTGACATTGAAATCCTTCAAAAAAAGTGCTCTAAACACAACTCTTTAATTTGGAAAACTAAACATAAATATCTAAATTGATTATTGATTGACCCAGATGTATGTATTACTTTGTTTAGACCCGTGCAAAGTGTGCCTGAGCTGGCAGATACAGGTGCTTTAGAAGACGTATTCATTCTTAAAATTTTGGATACGGTACATCTGGAACTTTTATATTGGAATTAAGTGGATTGATATTTATAATTCTACATAGACACTTCTGATGTGATATGATAAGAAATAAACCACTTGCAACTGTGCACATCCTTACCCCTAAATACATGAATATTCTTTTCCTTTGTACCTTACATTAATATTCATATCTCCATTCATTTCTCATGTGATTTGATAAGATAAGAAATAAACTGGAATGGCATATGCAAACATGATTCTCTTTACCTATCCCCACCCCTCCCACCTTCAAAAAAGAAGTTATGATTTTGTTGTCATGGCTCATGTTTATTATTCCCTGTACAATAAATCAAGTTAGAAATTGTTAATGTAACAATGGATAAAATGATCCCGGAATATTGCTACCCATTCTTCAACTGACCTCATCGGCTGCGATACCCTCGATGAGTTCTTTGCTGTCCAGGTTGAGATAGATAGTGGTCAGTTGGTCAAGCATCTTACGTGGTTCAAATCCGTACTTCTCACGGTTCTCAACACGAAGGTCATTGCACCTTGGGCCACAGAGCTGCTGGAGGTTGGAGTTCAGCATGACCGCCAGACGACTGCACAGCTCCTGGGTAGAGAGAGGTTAAGAGAGAGAAGTGTGTTAATGGATGGAGGATATACTCCAGAGTTCAGCATGACCGCCAGACGACTGCACAGCTCCTGGGTAGAGAGAGGTTAAGAGAGTAGAAGTGTGTTAATGGATGGAGAATATACTCCAGAGTTGAGCATGACCGCCAGACGACTGCATAGCTCCTGGGTAGAGAGAAGTGTGTTAACCCTTACTGTACTGGGGGGGGGGCCTGGGAGGCCCCCCCCTCGACATTTTCAGAGATTGAGCCGCAACCGCTTGGAATTTTGAATTGTCGTTTCATGACTTTTTTCCCTCAAGTCTTACACACATTTTGATACCATTTTCGTCGAAATCGAATATACCTGTAAGGCGTTACATAACAATTAGTATGCGCATGTCATCAAAAAAAAAAAAAAAAATTATCATTATTAATTACATTAAAATAACTTTTTTGTGTTAGAAAAGAAGTTTCATATGAATAATGAGTTTCAACATTCAAAAAGTGGAGTTTGACACGTTTTCTGTAAAATGCATAAAATTAGCGCATTTTGCATAATTAATTAGGCTAACGACAAAAATTTGCATATTCGGAAAAAACTAATTATACCATCTTGTTCCTTACGTAAATGTCTACAAACATGCAAATTTTCGTGTTCATCGGACAATCGACGGCCGAGATCATAGGGGGGGGGGCCTCCCAGGCCCCCCCCCCCAGTCAGAGGGTGCCCAAAATAGCCCAGTACAGTAAGGGTTAATGGATGGAGGATATACTCCAGAGTTGAGCATGACCGCCAGACGACTGCATAGCTCCTGGGTAGAGAGAGGTTAAGAGAGAGAAGTGTGTTAATGGATGGAGGATATACTCCAGAGTTGAGCATGACCGCCAGACGACTGCACAGCTCCTGGGTAGAGAGAGGTTAAGAGAGAGAAGTGTGTTAATGGATGGAGGATATACTCCAGAGTTGAGCAGGACCGCCAGACGACTGCACAGCTCCTGGGTAGAGAGAGGTTTAGAGAGAGAAGTGTGTTAATGGATGGAGGATATACTCCAGAGTTGAGCAGGACCGCCAGACGACTGCACAGCTCCTGGGTAGAGAGAGGTTAAGAGAGAGAAGTGTGTTAATGGAAGGAGCATATACTCCAGAGTTGAGCAGGACCGCCAGACGACTGCACAGCTCCTGGGTAGAGAGAGGTTAAGAGAGAGAAGTGTGTTAATGGATGGAGGATATACTCCAGAGTTGAGCAGGACCGCCAGACGACTGCACAGCTCCTGGGTAGAGAGAGGTTAAGAGAGAGAAGTGTGTTAATGGATGGAGGATATACTCCAGAGTTGAGCATGACCGCCAGACGACTGCACAGCTCCTGGGTAGAGAGAGGTTAAGAGAGAGAAGTGTGTTAATGGATGGAGGATATACTCCAGAGTTGAGCAGGACCGCCAGACGACTGCACAGCTCCTGGGTAGAGAGAGGTCACGAGAATAGAAATGTTTTACATGTAAGGATCTGGATAAGAGATTATGAGGTGTAACAAATATACAAGAGAACAAGTTCTTAAGATGGGCTGCATATGTAGAGGGATGATAAAGGGAGACTGACCAAAGAAAAGACAGATAAGATTGCACAAATCAGGGAAGAATAGATGATCTTGGGGGTGTTTCACAAAGACTAAGATCGACTTTAAGTTGGACTTAACTATGGCAGGGCATTCATGCCACTGGTTGCTCTCACCATTTGTCTCTCAATTATGATCTTAAGATAATATATTTTCCTTCAATAATTATCAAAAAAGGTAAATTCTGTAGATATGTGACCACGATTTGTACGTCCCTGCGAAACCAATGCCAGGAATGGTTAGAGGAACTAGGGCATGAACGGCCTGCCACAGTTAAATCCAACTTAAAGTCAATCTTACCCCCTGGACTTGGTCATAGGACAGTATCAAACGTGGTACAGAAAGCAAATATCACTTTCATTCAACACACACATATTCACATTATTCCATATAAGGTTCATCACTCAAATGCACCAGGGTTAATGCAATAGGTGACCAGAATTCAGTGATCAAGAGATGGACCCTTAGCTCAAACAGGTGCATCAAATAGTCTATTCACAAGCTGCTTTTACATTTGTAATTTCAGCACCCAATCTTTCAATATGCCTTTACACTCTAGTATCATTGCAAGATGATAATTGAATACAGTATACTGTCAAAGGAACCTAGAGAGCACGTTTTCTGCGGTTTGGTCACTGAAAGAGGCAATACATTTTACTTAACTGTACAAATCCTCTTAAATTGTTGATAGTCTAAGAGAGCAGCGCCTTGTATCCTTTGGATAGGGCGCTATATAAATCCAATTATTATTATCATTGTTATTATTTTGTAGTTGTTAATTGACTTACTGGTCTTAGGAAGGGTTTCTTGATATGTATAGTGAGGTAGTTGAACATCTCTAGGGTCTCGTTGGCAAGTGTGAGGTAGGACCGACATTGACGCTGGTCAGAGGAAAGCTGACGAGATCTGCTCTGTTGCTCCTCCTACCACAGACAGGAAGAGGGAGGGAGAGAAATCTGAGTTATAAGGAGAGACCTTGGATGTTAAAGGGGCTGTAACATGGGAAATAATGTTTGCAATGCAATGCGCTTGTTGAATCACAGAAGTCTTCGCTACTTTAAATGTATGGCAGGCGCTGCGCACACGATCATCCACCATCATGCTCACCCAAAACGCACAACCGCACGTAGCATACTACAGTGTAGTATTAAAATAATAATGACGCGGCCGCGTTGTTTCATAATTGTTTTAACAAGATGGCGGCGGACGGACCATGTGCGCAATTAGGGTGTAGCGAGCGAAGGTGACCATCCATTGTAGTCAAATTCAGTAAACTTTTCAGTAAATGCATGCGACATGCAGCGCCGTGTACGGAGGCTATGTGTAGATAGGCGGACCACGCTATAATGTACTTATTTATCGTTTCCCTTAAAGGGATCCGGTAACTTTGTCTCAGATTCTGAAACAAAATTCTGGATTTAGCTCATGATGCAATGATAATTATAAACCTTTAGGTCATTCAGGAACCCCATGACTTTTACAAGCCGATCGCCTGTCTGATTATCAAGATATTTATGATTGGAATTACACATTTTGAAAACCGTTCGCCTGACGGTTTTCATAACACTACAGTCTATTGGGGAAAACGAGTATGGTAAAACCGGTCACTCAAAGATTTTTTGCTTTTTTGAGGCACTTCTTGATCATTTTGAAGCGCAATTTTTTTAGGGCTTCAATATTACATCATATCACAGACACTGATAACATGTAGGGCCGTGTATCTCAGATTTAACATTGTTAAACGATCCCTTTAACCTTTTGGTTGTTTACCGTAACACCGTAACAAGAGCAATAAAACCAGAACAAATACAGCGAAACCGTAACGGTTGGCATCCCTGTGATGTCACTGCGACTCTGAGCCGATTTTACATAAAATGCCTTGACAAATTTGATTTTATCAGTCATGTCGTCCTTGTTTTCACGAAGTGACGGTAGTGAGGAAAATCGTAACGCAAAGTGAATGCAATTTTTTTTCACTACCGTCACTTCGTGAAAACAGCGACGATGTGATCATTCAGAACCTTGTTCATTATAATAAATGTTACATGTTTGAATATTTGAATATTCATATCAAATGCTAGTGTGAATTCTTTCAAAATCTGACTGGAGCCAGACCGTGGTGTTCAAGTGGTTTAAGCACTTGACTTGAATTTCAAAGGTCGTGGTTTAATCCCAGACATGGCACTAATATCCTTTGGCAAGGCATTAATCTTCATTTGCCACTCAATACCCCAGAGAGAAATGGGGAACCGGTAGGAGGACGAAAAGCATTTATGTTAGTTATTGCCTATGCCCTCATGGTGACCATATGGTAGGAATACTCCTCAGGGAGTGGAGATGCACAGTGTGCGTGAATGGATCCGATGACTGGGGTAATAATATCTGTAAAAGTGCTTAGAAAGGGTATTCCATATTAAGTGCTATGTAAATCCAGATTATTATTATTAATAGGTTTGACCTAAGCATGAGTTACCTGAGAAATTTCTCTCCATTTCTGCTGATCCTTCATTGCTTCTTGGACCTCATGGATGCGTTTCAGGCAACCTATGCTCTCATCTAGAAGGAACGTGGTGTCATTCATCAGCATGTTGATGAAGCGCACAAAGTTGGAATCCTGGATCCTGAAAAGAATAAACAGATACAATCAAATCTTGGTAAATATGCAAGCTTCAGTTTGAGATGTCTTCATCTTGTTACATGCCATAAAAATAATTTCCCTGTGGTGTGCCATATTGTGTTTATCATGGGATGAATATATCAAAGGCTTCAAGATTATTTACCTGTGTCCAGTACAAGATCAATCTATATCAGTGTTAAAAGGGTTTTCATGGAGCTAATCAAGAAATAAGAAATTTTGCAGAGCCATTTTGTTGCACAGGGCAATCCTTCCATTAATTTGTTTTGTGCAAAATTGCACATGTGGCCAACGTGCAGGTACATGTAGGAGAAGAAGGCAACCAAATTGTTGATGGAAAACACAAGGATTTAAAAGAAATTCTAGGTGAAGATCTCAATGGCTTTAGAACAATTTAAACCTTCCTGCACCATCAAGTTTGCAAACATATACATGAAAGACACATTAAATTTGTATTCCTGAGGTCTTCTTTCAAATGTTCGTCTTGATACATTTAAAAGAAAAAAATAGTGTTCTTTGTCCAGAAATTTTGAATGTCAAACATAAAACAATTTTCTTTTCCCAACAGTACTGAATTCCATACAAAGAGATAATTTTCTACATCCACATACATTTTTTTGTTGTAGATACAATTATTTATTTAAAGCCTGGGCAATTTAAGCCACTCCCTGCACTGAAAGCATTCTTCCACTGTTGATTTGATAAAATATTCGCTGTGAAAAGGAACATGAAAGATTAACTTACTCGCTAGTTTTAACAAAGACACCTTGGTGCGAAGGAATCTTCCAAAGTGCTTTGAAGATGATACTGATATGGTAGCGGATACTGAACTTATCGTAGAACTCACTGCTTGCTCCTGTCGTCTCTATATCTGCAGGGTCGAAGATAATTAGGGTGTTTTAACTATACACACGATACTCAAACAAATTCATAATAGTCTAATGGAAATAGGGTAGGATTGGACAATAATAAAGAATTTTTAAAAAGATTTGAGATCTTTGTGAGTAAATAATAATAATAATAGCTAGTACTTATAAAGCGCTTTTCAAGACCGAAGGTCTTCTCAAAGCGCTTTACAGATATATATATTATTACCCCGGTCATTCGATTCAGGCTTACTCGCATACAATGTATGCACATTCTCCACTCCCTGGGGAGCATTCCAGCCAGGCATCATTTTTGCAAGAATTATTTGCTCAAAAGATGATGAGTTGCATTGCCCTGTACTTATCAGATGTGGGGCTGACTTGAAAGGACAAATTCTAAATCTTTCTGCCCCTCCTGCAATCTAGTCAACATTAGACAGACTTTACTAAGGATAAGACTCTATTTCCTGTCAAACACACATCAACACATGTAACCTGTCAAAGAAGACTGTACATCCTTTCCCTCCAACAAGAATGAACATGTGGGACTTGTCTGTCTGCAACCCCTCTAACACAACTGACTATAGGTGGGACTGACCTGTCCTATAACTCCTCCCACACAAAGTTACATTTGTGGGACTGACATGTCCTGTAACCCTTCGCACACAAATGAGCATATGTGGGACTGACCTGTCAAATTTGAACATGGTTTAATCTCCCACACAAAGTAACATGTTTGGGGCTTACCTGTGTAGAATCTCATGAGTGCAGGAACAAGATGCGGAATGGCTAGTGAGTGGAGTTGAATAGCCTCAAAGAGTTTGGCAGTTTTGGGCTGGACGGCTGGACTCAGCACAAAGAATACCTACAAGTAATGAGAGTAGATAGTTGACACTTGTAATGGACTCTTTATACGCTTTGCATCAATTGATATTCCTACATAGTCACATTGTTGGAATATAATAATTTGGCAATACAAAAATCCTATTTCTTTGATGTAAACAGCAGGGAACAAGAAGATCCATACGTACCTCGACAAGCTTTGCAACGAGGTAAGGATTCTTGAGATATTGGCCTGAGCACATGAAGGTGAGAAGAAACGGTACCATGTCATGTTGGGCAGTGTCTTCTAGGATCTGAGGCATGTGTCTGGTCAAAAGATAATGAGAAGAAAATAAAGATGTTCAATTTCAATCTATTGTCCAATATTGGAAAAAAAAATTGCTCACATTTTACAAAGTTTGTACAAACAATCACAATAGGGTTACATACATAATATAAATCATATACTTTGATATAGAAATCCTTCAGAATATTGCTATAGAGAATAAGTGAATTATTTTAAGTGTTCGAGTGAACGAGATGGCCCGGAAAGGTTACAAAAATAACATTACAGAAATAAAGAAGAACATAAAATTCAGGTAGTATTTTGATTGCATTGGCGGATAGAGAAAGGAACAAAGGAATTTAGAAAACGTTAGGTGCGACAGTTCATTTAACAAAGTCGTTTACCAGAACGCATAAAAACATATGTGGAAAGAGTGGATGATTTTCATTTTTCATAATTTGTTTTACTTAATTTGGATTCACATGCTTCATTTAAATTTTGAGTTTCACTCGTGATCTTTTCTGCTTGTTTGTTAGCAACAAGGTAGCTTTTTGATAGGTAATGACTAGACTGAACAAAGGAAACACCAACATAAGGTAAGACTGTGTCTTCTAGAATCTGATGCACATGTCTGGTGAAAGAACATTATGAAACATGTTATGTACGTGATCAATATTTGAGCAAACTTTATTGAAAGAAATAAATAAATTAAATATAACCTTTGACAACTGGATGAGAACAATTCTTAACAGCTAAATGCAGTACTCTGTCACCAGCGTGTTTGGTAGAAGCATTGATAAGTACATGGTTAAAAACATGGAATGTCTGAGAGCCTTTAATACACGTAGGACGGCTCCATGAAAGAATGCCCATGTCCACATATCACCACCACCACAACTAACATCACCATCAACAATAGCAACAACAATTATTTAGAATCTTTCTATTTGCCTTCTGGACGTTTTTTTAAGTGCCACTACATATTAACTAAATAGGACAACTTTTTTTGAGTGGTGGACTACATGTAGCTTAAAAACAAATCAATACAATTGTAAATGAATAGCAGACTTACTGAACGACAAATAGAAGAAACTCAGCGATGTCTTCAACGTAATATTCTGGCAGGGCAGCAAAAGCTGGTGGAATGTCTGTATGTAATGGCAGGCTGTAGGAAGATTGAGGGCAAGATTAAAGTGAACTCAGAAATGATGAAATGCAAATATATTATGTGGTCTTCTAGAATAACTATACCTCAGGGTACCAATATCATATACTATTAGAACAATAAACTCCTTTTTTCTGACATGACTCAAAAGATAGCAGTGGGGAGGTTATATTATAGAAGAAAAAAAATATTTTCAGAAGATCAGTATTTTTTTTAAAATAATTATTTGTGTTTGTTTTTTGTACTCTAACTTATTACTGAATTTATAAATCTACTGTTTTTAATGCATTTTTATATGATACAATGTGAGCAATGTACTTTAACTTATTACTGAATTTTTAAATCTACCGTTTTTAATGCATTTTTATATGATACAATGTTAGCCAATTATTGTTGGTCTTTGGACTTTTTATTTGGTATATTTTTAATAAAACCGAAATTGAATTGAATGCTTTCAAATCTGATCCCCTCGGACTGACGAGTCCTACTAGTAGAGACATGACAGTGTCACAGAATTGGAAGCAGCCTCTAAATAATTTATAACAAATTTCTTTTAATTGGTTCTTGAATATTGTTTTACATCTCTTTGTGCCATCTGCACTTCATGTATATTTATAATACCCCCAACAAACACTTACGCTGGTCCCTTAGGACTGACGAGTCCGACTAGAAGAGACATGACAGTGCCATAAAACTGGAAGCAGCCTCTGAGTAGGTTCTCATGGAGGAGACCAGCGTCAGCACACACTTTAGCTTTCTCAATTTTCTGTTCAGAGAAAAGATAAGTAAAAACGAACACATGTAGGGACGTGCAGGGATAATTGTGAATTGAAATAGTAGTATCTGTTTATAAAGCACTGATTCGAGAAGAAACGAAGTGGTGATCAATATATCTGCCAAGCATTTGGGAAATATCTCTACCAAGTTACCCTATTACTTCACTTGGGTGATGAATTACAAAGGTTATAGATGGGTAACTGGCATTCAAACTTTTACTAAATTGATTCATAGGCTACAGACACAACTAACGTCATGATCACCTCATAATTACATTAAAGCCTGCCCCACTGCACTACTTATAGCTACTTGCGCCCTCAATATAGCAAACAATGCCTAATCGGTGCCTGTTGGTCCCCCATGATCCCCTTTTTCTTATGTTAATGAGAACTGATTTGATGAGATAACCACCTGTCAGTGACCTTGCAGGGAGGTCTCATCCCCCTTGCCAAACTAGTGCGGACGGGCTTTAACCTACTGAATACTATTTGAATTTGTAAAACCCATAATTTCCTTAAATCAAAACAAATTATCTTGGTAATTATTCTATGGATTAACAGTGGTGTGACTGAACTAGAGGGGATGAGCAACAATTTTTTTATAGTGTTCCATGACATGTAAATATATCAACTTTCTTAATAGTTGTCCTATTTTGCTCAAACTTATTGCGATCCTAATGTCTTATTTTTTTGCTTCTTTGATAGCAAGTAATTCTCTTCTTCTCCCAAGGAAAGTGCTGCTTCAAGGCCTTGAAGATTGCGCAATGTGTGTGAATGTGAGGATCCTGTGTGAGCCTCCTGGCCAGGATCCTTTAACTCACCTTTGTCTGTGACTTCCATCGCTCCAGGAGCTGTCTGTTCCTGCGCTCCAGGGGAGTCCCCTTCCACTGGGGCTCCTGGTTCTGTAGATCATCGGTCAGCCTGGAGAGCTCCCTCAAGGTCCTGATCCGCTGGGAGTAGTGCCTGCAGGCCGGCAGCAGGGCAAGGTGCTGGCAGTGGAGGGTCATGAAGTAACACTCTGTTGGGAACTTGGGCTCCACCCACGTCTCTGGCTCTGAAAGAAGCAAGGGCGATGGACTCTTTTTAGTTTGATGTGATGAATGTTAAGCCATGGTAAAGACATTGTAATGACAAAATAATGTAATGAAAGTAATGATGGATATAATGGTAATTGCTCAAATTATTATAATTTTTATCCTGATAAATGTTTATCATCTCATATTATGAAATTTTATTCTGCTTTCGAGTAATAGCAATTTCAATTGCTTTTGTCACCCCTGACCAGCAGATTGTATCCTTCTCTCTCTCCTCTCCACTTTCCTAAAACTGTAGTTTGCATGTATTATGAAATCTCTATGTATTATATGATTGTTATACTCACCGTATGTTTTCTGATTGGTCAATTAAATAATAATAATAATAATAATAGTAATCAAGGGCGATGGACTCTTTTCAAAATGTACTCTGTACTTGTGTATTTGGGAACACCATACTAACTTGGAGGGAAAGACTTAATGCCAACTGCTCAATGGGATAAGACAGGTTGAGAATTAAAATCAATACCATTTTTACAGAAGCATCTCCAATAAAGTGTAGCCTTACAATTGCCCCTTTAATACTCCTCAATAATGAATGCATTTTACATTGGTAAGAACCCAACATCCCTTTGAACCCATTCCTGCACCAATCACAATAGCAAGCCTTTAAGTCACTCCTGAGCCTCTTGATGGTGGATGTAGCTCTAATATCCCTCCCCTCCTCCCCCCTTCTTCCCCCATCTACCCTACTCACTAATGCCTTTAAGCCATTCCTGGGTCTCCTGTTCTGTCATATTCATCTGAAGATGGTGGGTGTAGCTCTAATATCCCTCCTCTTCTCCGACCTCCCTCTTGGCCCTGATGCCCCCCTTCCCTCTACCCTACTCATTGATGCCTTTAAGACATTCCTGGGTCTCCTGTTCTGTCATATTCATCTGAAATTGGTGGGTGTAGCTCTAATATCCCTCCTCTTCTCCGACCTCCCTCCTCTTTTCAGACCCCCCCCCCCCCCCCCCCCCCTCCCCCCCTCTTCTTCCCATCACCCATCTCACTAATGCCTTTAAGCCACTCCTGGGCCTCCTGTTCCGTCATATTCATCTTAGTTTCCTGAGAGACGTTTATCCTAGCCTTTGGGTGATGTGTGTAGCGTACATCCACCTTGTTGAGCTATATCTTCTTCCTTTACCCCTCACTCCCCCCCCCCCCCCCTTCTCCCTTCTACTCTACTCACTAATGCCTTTAAGCCATTCCTGAGCCTCCTGTTCTGTCATATTCATTTTAGTTTCCTGAGAGACGTCTATCCTAGCCTTTGGGTGATGTGTATAGCGTACATCCACCTTGTTGAGCTGTATCTTCTTCCTTTACCCCTCACTCCCCCCACCCCCCTCCCCTTTTCCCTTCTACTCTACTCACTAATGCCTTTAAGCCATTCCTGGGCCTCCTGTTCCGTCATATTCATCTTAGTTTCCTGAGAGATGTCTATCCTAGCCTTTGGGTGATGCATGTAGCGTACATCCACCTTGTTGAGCTGTATCTTCTTCCTTTCCCCTCACTCCCCCCACCCCCTCCTCCCTCCTCCCCTCTCTACTCTACTCACTAATGCCTTTAAGCCATTCCTGGGCCTCCTGTTCCGTCATATTCATCTTAGTTTCCTGAGAGATGTCTATCCTAGCCTTTGGGTGATGCATGTAGCGTACATCCACCTTGTTGAGCTGTATCTTCTTCCTTTCCCCTCACTCCCCCCACCCCCTCCTCCCTCCTCCCCTCTCTACTCTACTCACTAATGCCTTTGAGCCATTCCTGGGCCTCCTGTTCCGTCATGTTCATCTTAGTTTCCTGAGAGACGTCTATCCTAGCCTTTGGGTGATGCATGTAGCGTACATCCACCCTGTTGAGCTGTATCTTCTTCCTTTACCCCTCACTCCCCCCACCCCCCTCCCCTTTTCCCTTCTACTCTACTCACTAATGCCTTTCAGCCATTCCTGAGCCTCCTGTTCCGTCATATTCATCTTAGTTTCCTGAGAGACGTCTATCCTAGCCTTTGGGTGATGGGTGTAACGTACATCCACCTTGTTGAGCTGTATCTTCTTCCTTTACCCCTCACTCCCCCCCACCCCCCTCCCCTTTTCCCTTCTACTCTACTCACTAATGCCTTTAAGATATTCCTGAGCCTCCTGTTCCGTCATATTCATCTTAGTTTCCTGAGAGACGTCTATCCTAGCCTTTGGGTGATGGGTGTAACGTACATCCACCTTGTTGAGCTGTATCTTCTTCCTTTACCCCTCACTCCCCCCACCCCCTCCCCCCTCCTCCCCTCTCTACTCTACTCACTAATGCCTTTGAGCCATTCCTGGGCCTCCTGTTCCGTCATGTTCATCTTAGTTTCCTGAGAGACGTCTATCCTAGCCTTTGGGTGATGTGTGTAGCGTACATCCACCTTGTTGAGCTTTATCTTCTTCCTTTACCCCTCACTCCCCCCACCCTCCCCCCCCCCCCCTTCTTCTACCCTCTACTCTACTCACTAATGCCTTTAAGCCATTCCTGGGCCTCCTGTTCCGTCATATTCATCTTAGTTTCCTGAGAGACGTCTATCCTAGCCTTTGGGTGATGCGTGTAGCGTACATCCACCTTGTTGAGCTGTATCTTCTGGCTGAGACGATGGAAGATGGCTAGGAGGTTGAGCATGAAGCCATCTCCAGCGACCTGGCTCTCATCAACCTGTAAGGTGCAACAGAATAAAAGTCTTTTGAGTATCAGTCAAATGCTCCCCAGGGAGTGGAGAATGTGCATACATTCTGTGCGGGTAAGCCTGAATCTGATGACCGGGGTAATAATATGTACTGCACCTAGAAACAAAGTATTAGGCACATTATAAATGTGAGCTTTTATTATTATCATTTTCACTCAATATAGTTATAAATTTGCTGAATAAAGTTTTTTTTTCAAATAATAATATTAACATACAACATTCCTTTCTGTGGAAATGAATTGTTTCTCATTAATAATGAAACTTCTTTTTTATAAACCAATAAGAAAGATGTATACGTTGATAAATAAAGGACTGGAGTTTATAAATGATCAGCTTTCCTTCTCTAAATTGGCAACACTGGTATTTTCTCATTGTGCTCCATTTTGAAACAAAGAAATTGAAATAATCATACTGCAGATTTACACAAACTGCATAGGCAGACTAAAGAGAGGACCACAAAAATGAATGATATTTTAGCAAACTATCAACAAAAAAAGCTTTCCAAGTGCCGATGTAGGATCAGACCATCAGTTAATTATAACCAACCTACGTCTCAAGCTCAAAGCAAAACCTAGACCACAGTACCTGAAGCGATATGATGTCTTTAGACTCAAAGACCCCAAAACCAGGACAGATTATGAAATTGAAATAGGAGGAAAGTTTGGCCCTCTGCTGGGGGAAGATGACACAGATGTGGAAAACCTATGGAAAGAAGTAAAAACAGCCTTCAATGAAACCTCACAGAAAGTATTGGGACTTAAAAAATCCAAACAACAAGAACCTTGGATAAGTGAAGAAGTCCTCCAACTGAGTGATGAGAGAAAGGAAGCGAAACAAGACAAACAAAGAGACCCAAACAAAAGACCGAGATACAACTTCCTTAACAGAGAAATACGAAGGAAAACAAAAGGCTGCAAAGACAAATGGATACAAGATCTATGCAAAAAAGTGGAAACCTCACGTCAGGCTACCAAATCCAAGGCAGTCTACACTGTAGTGATAGCTACATGTAGTTTAACAGAGTCTGCAAATACAGACTAGCATGTATAACTAAATATAGAATGACCTGCAACCCATGACTCATGCCAGGTCATGTTATGAAACAATGAGTACTTGTACAAGAGATGCCTACAAAGATGTCTGACTGACATAGAGCCTCAATAAAGCTATACAACTTATTAGTTCAATCAAAGCTCTCCAACTGGTCTTTTATAAGAACATAATATACACAACAATCAAACAAATCACTAAGAAATCTAACATCAGAATGCAGGCAGTGAAAAGCAAAGATGGAGAAATCCTTACAGAGATGAAAGATGTTAAAGAGAGATGGAAAGAAAGCTTTGAGGAACTGTACAATCACCAGAACCAAACAAATGGAGAAGCTACTAACATACCTCAGATGGCCAGCCTCGAACCGGTTCCAGACATTCTGCGAGATGAAGTAGAATTTGCTGTACGAAAACTCGTAGAAGAGAAAGCACCTGGATCTGACAGCATCACAGGAGAGGAACTCAAAGCTGCTGGGTCAACAGGAATCACCATACTTCACAAATTGTGCAACAAAATATGGCGGGAAGAAACTTTTCCGGCTGACTGGGGAAAAGCCATAATAACACCAATCTACAAGAAAAAAGACAAACTCAACTGTGGAAACTACAGGGGTATTAGCCTGCTAAGCCATGCAGGGAAAGTGTTCAGTATCATCCTCCAGCAAAGGATCATGAAGAAAACAGAAGAAGTGCTGTCCGAAGCACAAGCTGGATTCCGACCAGGACGTTCCACTATGGATCAATTGTTCACCCTCAGACAGATAATGGAAAAGCGCCTTGAAAGAAATCAAAGCCTCCTATGCTGCTTCATCGATTACGAAAAGGCATTTGACTCAGTCTGGCAGGAAGGGCTGTGGAAAGCAATGAACTTCTTTGGATATTCATCAAAATACATACACCTACTTCAAGCACTCTACCAACAATCAAACAGTGCAGTCAGAGTGAATGGTGAACTGACCGACTGGTTTAAAACCACAGTTGGGGTACGCTAAGGATGTGCCCTGTCCCCACAACTTTTTAACATCTTACTCGAAGCTGTGATGTTTTACGCAATACATGACACCAAGATCGGCGTAAGAGTACAGGGACAGCTGATCAAAAACCTAAGATTTGCTGATGACATAGTCCTTATAACTGACAATGATAGAGACCTCCAAACAATAGTTGACCTAGTACACCAGAGCAGCTCAAACTTTGGACTGAAAATAAACATTACCAAAACAGAAGTACAAGCCATAAGCAAACAGCCTCAACTATTGAATATAAACGTTGGAGGAGAACAGCTAAAACAAGTAGATAAGTTCACGTACCTGGGAGGAACAATAAGCCAGACAGGATCCTGCTCGGAAGAGGTAAAGCACCGCATTGGGAAGGCAATAGGAGCATTCCAAGCACTCAAGAAAATCTGGGCATCAAAAGATATACGCTGCTCAACAAAGGTAGAACTGTACAAAGTCCTGGTGTTGTCTATTCTGTTATATGGTGCAGAAACATGGACATTAAAGAAGGTCGATGAAAATAGACTTCACACTTTTGAGATGGCATGCCTCAGGAGAATCATGGGTGTGACCAGATTTGACAGGCTCAGGAACACACACATACGAACACAACTGAATATGGAAGAAACCATCATCGACAGGGTTGCCACAAAAAGACTGAGATACTTTGGACATATCAACCGAATGAATTCAAAAAGATACCCCCACATCCTTCTCAACGGAAATGTGCATGGCAAACGCCCAAGGGGAAGACCAGCTAAGAGATGGACAGACTGCATCAAGGCAGACTGCAAAAACAGACAAGTTGACTCCCTGACTAAAGCCACTAGGCTAACAGAAGACAGGAAGGTGTGGCAAGCCATAGTGAAACAGAAGCCATCATACATCCCAGTGATGGTGTGGACGGCTTAAGTCAAAAGTAATTCAAGTCAACAAGAAAATGAAAACTTATCAATGTCCTTCAAGGTTCATCCTACACACGATTTAGAATAACAGGACAGAGCTGATTTTCACCTCTGAAATCTTTAGTTTGTTGAAGATACATGTATGGGTGAATGGAGGACAGTAAAATAATGATTGAATAGAACAGGGAATAATTTTCCTCCAATTTTTTGATTAGCAATTTCAGCTGATGGATAAATATTTCAAATGAAATTCTGTACATTTCTATGGAAGAAAACTGCTACACAAAAGATATTTTGTATAGCAGTCATGCAAAAATGCATAGCAAATTGCGATGCGATACCAGGAAAATTATTCCCTGTAGAATAATATTCTTTTAAAAACATATTTGTGGCTTACACCCAGTAAATAAGATTGATTGATCAATCTGTATTGAAAATAAAAAGTCTGAACAAATCTTGGAACCAGCGGGACTTGAACCTGCATCTACTGCTTGCCGGGCAGCGACTCTACCACCAGGCCATCACTGGTCCATGGCACAGTCACGATGAACTAGAAACAATACCCAAAGCTCTCCTGATTCATTCTGACTTATTAATATTCATTAGTCCTCCATAGGACAATAACTTGTATAAATGTAATGCTTCCTGGGAGAAATTTCAATAGTTTGATGAACTAGAAACAAGCGGTAGATGCAGGTTCAAGTCCCGCTGGTTCCAAGATTGTTTCTGACTTGTTTTTCAATACAGATCGATCAATCGATCTTATTTACTGGGTGTAAGCGACAAATATGTTTTAAATAATAACATTCTTGCTCTGTTCTTACCTGCATTTGAGCTCTCTTGTTGTTTCTGGATAATACATTGCTTAGGAAAGATAGCATCGATTCTCTGGTTTCACCGTTCACCAGCATACTATGCACAATGTGATGCTGTTCAACCTACAATCAATCAAATGAAACCAATAATAATGAATTTTTTTTTTTTTTTGTATAAAACAGTATATCACATTTTTTTACAACTGTTTTGAACAAAATGCACTTCATAACTGATTGGAAATTATTACTCAGACTTAAAACTCTGGCAGCTGTTGTGTATATAGTGCATATGAAGGGGAACAAAATCTGACAGGTAGCCATTTAACGCCTTGGCCAGAAGAAACAGCAGATATACGATGCCTTGTCCGAGGAGAAATATGCATCAGGCAGAGAACAATCTCTTCATTGAAAGTCAAGTAAATGAACCACCTCATGATGGTGCATCTACAACTCAAACTCAAGACTGGCACAAAGTCAACAAAATAAAAATCACACTTTTTATGATCAATCCAAAAGCCAAGTAATTTATTTTTGGTGGTGAATAAAAGCTCATCGGTTGTGCACAATGTATTGACAGTTTTAGGAAGGTTGATCTAGCCTGGGAATGTAGTTACGGTTTTGCATCTCATACTACTGTAGGCCATTTAAAGCCTGTCTGCACTAGTTTGGCCAAAGGGATTAGACCTCCCTGCAAGGTCACTGACAGGTGGTTGTCTCATCAAATCAGCTCTCAATTAACATAAGAAAACGGGGATCATGGGGGACCAACAGGCACAAATTAGGCATTGTTTGCTATATAGAGGGCGCAAGTAGCTATAAGTAGTGCAGTGGGGCTTTAATATCAAATCTTACCCTGACTTGCTCTAGTACTCTTTGGAGTGTATCAGTTGCTAGCCTGGTGCTGTCTGTTGTTGTAGCAAAGTATTTGTCTGCTACTTTTTGCTGCACGATACACAGTGAGATAGTGGAGAAAAGAAATATATTATCAATCATAAATATAGCAACATTTTACATTCAGTGTTCACATATCCATCCCAAATACGCATTGAAACTAGATTAAGGAAAGCAGAATCTGCAAAAAATGTGCTGAAATTGACCTCATCGATCTTTCTTATTGCCATTATTGTTGTCGTTATCATTTTATCATTACTAATAGGTATCACAGAAGAGCTGCATTGAGTGGGGACACGCAGAGCTCAACCACACAAATTCTCTCTTTATCAAGGAAGATTTTCATATCATGGGAAAAATAAATATTATAAAATTATACGTCTCTCGAAAGCTCAGGATTCTGTCTTTCATGTCATGTCATTTTCATCAAAATCCATCAATTACTTACGACACAGTTGCTTGTGAATTACCCTCTAATTCGTACCGTGTCACTTCGTTTGTCACCATTTTTATTTGATCGCCGATTTGCATCGCTAGTTTTAGCTCAATGCGCTTGAACGCTATTTGTCTTTGAGTTTTAAAAATCCACTGGTTGGAAAGAGCACATCTTAAGCTTTATTTTCATATAAAAAATGATGGGGGTATGTTCCAAAAAGATCGTGAAAAATCAGAGTGAAAAGTTTGAAACAATTTTTCTATATCAGAAAAACATACTTTTAATTCAATTTTGATACGAGAAGAAAGAGAATTTACTGGAGAATACGATCATGTAAATATTAAGAATGACCGCGAGATGGTGCTTGAGCGCAAATCCGATGAATACAGCTGTACCCTGACACTATGAACATGACGGACAAAGAAAGCTGACAAAATATACAATTCCTCAGGTAGACAAAGGAACATCCCTTCACTGCTATTATGTACAAATGTGTAGAACAGGTGAATATGCATGTGACACCTGTTCTACACATTTTTACACAATAGCAGTGAAGGGATGTTCCTTTGTCTACCTGGACTTCTTGAAGAGTTTAGAGCCATTTTCAAATGCCATTTAAAATTAATTTAAATGGATTTGATGGTCCAAACTTACAGAAATAATTGATCTATATATATACCCCAGATATGCTGAAATTCAGCCCCTCTTGATAGACACTCTTAAATCTAGCCATGTTTCAAAACCCATGAAAACTTGTTCCGGCGACTCAAAAATAGCCATTTGTCACACGCATCAAAATGGGCTTCATATAATTATTTGAAAAATTCCACAAAAAAAAATATTTGTCAAAAGAACCTGAAAAAAAATAAGCATGTAGAAATCCATACAGAGAACAGATTTCTTGAAAAGAAAGGTGATTCATCAATTAATTACAAAATTATATCACCTTGAAAATGGCTAATTGTCAGTTATAGCCTAATTACGCAAAATTTGACCATTTCGTCTCTTATGTAAGTGGCCGTATTTTTAAAAGTACTTATTCAAATTTGACAAATGAGGTATCAAAATTCTTCTTTTCATGTGCTCAAAAAGGAAATGGGCAGGGGAAGTGAAATTTAGAAACTTTCAAAAGTTAGCTGTGATACCTATTACTAATACTTCTACTACTACTACTATTCTTAATACTACTCCTACTACTACTACTATTACTACTACTACTACTACGACGTATTTATATGCCACATTTTGCTTAAGGACACATGGTGATGGAGTAGAGAAGAGATATACACAGTATGGAATGCAAACTTGGAATGCATTTATCTTGAATTAACATTCATTGTGTCCTTCCCTTGGACCACGGCAGTTTGTACACTTTTTAATGATTGCTGAGTGAATGCCACAACTGATTGGAAAAGACACATGACACGACTTACGTCACATCCATTAGGTGTGTGGTTTCACCACATGAGTAGCCCTAAAAAGGACTGTCCCATATGAAAGGGGATAGAAGGAAAAGAGAGAGAGAGAGAGAATGAGGGAAAAGTGGTCTGGCAGTTTCGTCCTATGGAGGACTACTTGGGGTTGTCGGGAGATGAACTTAGGTTGTGAATGCAGAGCGCGAGAGAGAGAGAGAGAGGATAAAGAGAGAGAGAGAGCGAGAGAGAGAGAGAGAGCGAGAAAGAGAGAGAGAGAGAGAGAGAGCGAGAGAGAGAGAGCACAAGGCTGAAAGACTTACATCATCTTCAGAAAACACAGAAAGTCTCAAGCAAGCTCCTAGAAGAGATAGTTGTTCAAGCTCTCGACCAGCTGCACTGCTTACAGGATCAGGTAACCAGAGAGGCGACGAGGCAAGCTAAAACGATGACAAGGACAAGAACAAAGATAAGATTACTTCTCCTCCTCCTTCTTTTTCATATTCTCCCACTTCTTTGGCCTCCTCCTCCTCCTCCTCTTAACGTCTTTCTTTTCTTCTTCTCCTTCTCCTTCTCCTTCTCCTCCTTCTTCTTCTTCTTCTTCTTCTTCTTCTTCTTCTTCTTCTTCTTCTTCTTCTTCTTCTTCTTCTTCTTCTTCTTCTTCTTCTTCTTCTTCTTCTTCTTCTTCTTCTTCTTCTTCTTCTTCTTCTTCTTCTTCTTCTTCTTCTTCTTCTTCTTTCCTACTCCTCTTATTTTTTTCCTTCTTCTGTAGTATTGTTTAATTTGTTGTTCATGCATATATTCAACAAAAATTACTTTACATTTCCTTCTACAACATTTGTGCTGATTTGTCCATTGTTGATTGGTCATTGTCAATAACGATTTTTGAGATTTCATACTTACAAGACTACATATAGGTCTTGAATTGCCATCTTTTATTCTGCATAGTTCACTTAAAATCTGAAAGGAATACAAAAACAATCATAGAATAATAACCGATATGGATAAAATTGCAATGAAAAATTCTAACTATGGTTCAGTATTGTGTGGAAGTGTTTTTCAATCAATGTGTAACTGTGTTAATACTCCTACATAAGTGAGAGCTCTATTTTGAGAATCAACTAATAAAAGAGCATTCTCTAAATGTGAATGGTCTATGAAAAGTCTTTTCACAAAATATCTGAAAATTAAGAAATTAATGGGATACTACATACAAGCTACTGCTTCTCACAAAGCACTTCCTTCATTAAGCAGTTTCATATTCAGACCTGGATGTTTTTCAAGGCCAATTAACACATTTATTTCCTCAAGGATATAAAAAAGGATATAAAAAAGGAAATATCAAACATTGAGTTGGGACTAAATGCATAGATTGATATTGGAGCAAGTTCTGTTATACTGGTAAATCTACCTTGCAACAGAATTACACTAGAGAATGCTGTTCTAGTAGGTATTATAAAAACAAGAATTTGTTTTCCAATTCTTGGTTGACTTTCAGATTAGTTTGCCATGTGCTATCAGGCTTCTACATGTTTTTTTTTACTTGACTTATGCCGTCCACGCAGGCAAGGGCCTCGTGATGGCTTATGTTTGTTAATGGTATGCCAGGTAATTCTGTCATGCATATCTACATGGTTTCAATCATCCTTTATCCTTGAGGTTTCTATCGTACCATGAGTGGTGTTCTGTATTCATCCGTTGATAAGGAGCTTCGTTGAAGTCTCTGTATAAGCCCCATGATGACAGGAAAGAAGATCTGAACATGACAGAAAGAATAAAAGAATACTCCTGTTTATCACTGATACAACTCTCGTCACTGTTACAACACCATGTTCATGTAAAGAATATATGATTGCCTGCTGAACAATTTATACACAGTTATATATTCAAATTATTACGATCATCAAATCTTCATCATCATCATCATCAACATTGTAACCATAACTATTGCCTTTGTATTCATGGTACAATTTACATCATCATCACCACCATCAACATTGCCCCTCCTCCTCCTCTCCTCCTATTCCTACTCCTCATCAGCACAACCATCATCACCATGATCATTACAACTATCATCATTGTCATTGTAATCATCACTATTGTCATCATCATCACAACCCCCACCACCACTAGCATCATCATCGTCATCACCAGTAACATCGCCATCGCACTGTTACAATGGTTAGGTGTTGAATCCTTGTGGACCATGATAACTCTGCAGGACTAGCTCTTTTAGAAAGCTGGCTGTTAATCTGAATTCCTTCATAATCATCACCACCATCATCGTCTTCATTGTCATCATCTTCATCATCACCACTACCATTGTGATCATCATCATCATCATCATCGTCGTCATCATCATCACCACCTCTACCACCATTTTCATCATCACCACCACCACAGTGATCGTCTCATCTCAATCATAATCATCCTTATCGCCACCATCATCATCATCATCACCAATAACATCGCACTATTACAATGGTTAGGTGTTGAATCCTTGTGGATCATGGTAGCTCTGTAGGACTAGCTCTTTTAGGAAGCTGGCTGGCAAACTGAATCCATCATAATCATCATCATCTTCCCCAGCATCATCTTTTTAATTGTCGTCATCTTCATCATCACTACTAATGACTACCATTGGGATCATCAATATCATCATAATCATCATCATCGTCGTCACCACCACCACTTTCATCATCACCACCACCACCACCACCACAGTGATCATCTCATCTCAATCATTATCATCATTATCGCCACCATCATTATCTTCATCGTCACCATCACCACTACCACCACCATCATCACCACCACAGTGATCATCTCATCTCAATCATTATCATTATCGCCACCATCATTATCTTCATCGTCACCATCATCACCACCACAGTGATCATCTCATCTCAATCATTATCATCATCGCCACCATCATTATCTTCATCGTCACCATCACCACCACTACCATCATCATACTTATCTCACTGTGACCATGGTTACTTTCAGTCTTGAATCCTTGTGGATCAAGATAACTCTGCAATACAAGCTCTTGAAGGAAGCTGCCTGGCAGACTGAATTCACTCATCAAGAATCATCATCACCACCTTCATCGTCTTCATTGTCGTCATCTTCATCATCACCACCAGTGACTACCATTGGGATCATCATCACATCATCATCATCACCACCACAGTTATCATCTCATCTCAATTATAATCATCATTACCATCACTTCCATTTTCATTGTCACCATCACCACCACTACCATCATCATCACACTTATCTCACTGTGACCATGGTTACTTACAGTCTTGAATCCTTGTGGATCTGGATAACTCTGCAATACGAGCTCTTGAAGGAAGCTGCCTGGCAGACTGAATTCACTCAACATGGGTAACAGTGGTGACTGATCGGTAGAAGACCTGATCATGCAAAACACATTAGAAAATTAAAAACAATATTAAAAGTAAGGTAAAGGAAAATTAGAGGCATAAGTACAGACAATAATGGTCTAAAATACTTGCTCGATTTTACTCACCTTCAGATATGCCAAAAACAATTTTCTTAAATGGAACACATGTCTAACAGGCTTCCAAATGTACGCAAAGACAAATCAGTCTAAATGAGGCATGTCAAATTGAAAACCCATCGAGCTAAGAAATCGAAATGTTAAAGTCCCTTCCATTGGACAAAAAAAAAATGGATGTGATTTTTATATATATACAATATTTAAATCACAGCACAAAAATGCCACATACGCCCACCTATTATACATATCAGGGCCCTGTTACATTTAACCTGTTGAAATTAACAAATTACAATTAATCTATTTCGAAGTTACTGAATACCTTCCATTTGGCTAGCTTCAATAATAATAATAATTCTTGTATAGCGCTCATGTCAGTCAGATTTGACCCTCCTGGCGCTCCCGATTATTACCCTGGCTTTAGCACGGCTGCCATACGGCGCTCTAGCATGTATAGTACTGATATGTGGCAGTAGTTATAAATCAAGTGTGATGGCAAAGGGGTGGGACATTGTTTGTAAACTGTACCTAGGCTGAGTGAAGACTCCCTGTAGTAATAGAGCAGCGTGGCATACAGATTGATGTCTGGTCGCCTGTAAAAGCTCTCTCATTGCTGGATACTGACGGTAAACCTAGTCAGAAATTACAACAACAACAAATAAATAAACAAATATATAAATAAGACTAGATGGACCTTCGACCGCGCGCAGTCAAAAATGATGCCTCCGCCATGGAGCAATTTTACCAACCAAAACAGAAGCAAACTATTTCTGCATACATAATGAGTCCTGTGACCTTTGACCTTTAATCAGTTCATTGGCTCTGCAAGATACATACATGACCCAAGTTTGGCGGTAATCAATCAATGGGTTCTTGAGATAACGCGTTCACAAGCTATTTTTGCATACATAATGAGCCCTGTGACCTTTGACCTTGGATCTTGTGACCCCAAAATCTAATCAGTTCATTGGCTCTGCAAGATACATACATGACCTAAGTTTGGCAGTAATCCATCAATGGGTTCTTGAAATAACGCGTTCACAAGCTATTTTTGCATACATAATGAGCCCTGTGACCTTTGACCTTGGATCTCGTGACCCCCAAAATCTAATCAGTTCATTGGCTCTGCAAGATACATACTGTAAATGACCCAAGTTTGGCGGGAATATTTCCTACATAAAATTGGAGCGGAATCATCACCAAACTGCGCCTGTGGAGAGATCCAAACTATGGATCACGTCATTGATGATTGTCCGATCTACAAATCCCCCCACGGCGCTTCCGGACTTTGAGAGCTCGATGATGAGACAATCTGTTGGCTTAATAAGGATCTTCCTATCTAGATGATGTACTCCCTGATATTCTTTGCACGAACGAACGAACGAACGAACGAACGATCAATTGGTTCTTGAGATAACGCGATCACGAGAACGGGACGTACGGACGGACGGACAACCCGAAAACACAATGCCTCCGGCTACTTTGGAGCGAAGGCATAAAAACAAACATACACACAAATGAACATGATAGATCTATATCAATATGCTTCAATAACCAACTTTCAAACTTCAACCCATTACTACATACATGTACTAACCCTAACCTAAAACCCGAAGGCAGCCATAACCTAAGACTAGGTATTAACAGGCTCCTGGGATACATGGGCATCCACAATCTAACTCTGAACCCCCAAATTAAAAAATATAACAAGAGCCTCTTGCATGCAGACCTTAACATTTTTAATCTGAACTTCCTAAGAGAAGCTGTATTTTGTGAGTTCCATCTTAAATGTTTGTGGCACTCTATTTATGGTTGCATTTGCCCCATGTAAGACACCATAATATACAGTACTCCCATCATGTTTATCTTGTTGCTAATTTATGGACCAACCAATTAATTGGTCCAGAGGGGGCCCTAAAACTTACAGGGTCTCCTTATTGCCATAATTCTTCTTTTTTTTGCATTGCAAATGTATGATGATCTAATGTTATGCTCTATGTGACATTTGAAAGAAAGACAAATAAATATCTTATCTTATCTTAATAACTGTTGTGGATGGATGTTGTTGATTTCTTGTTGTTGTTCTACATGTACTTACTTCAGAAGCTGATCGTTCCTCTCCAGAAGCTCTCTGTACACACTGAACGAGGTAATTCAACATCTCTGCCTCGCGTTGAACAACGGCTGATGCCGATGGTGTGGAAGGCCCACTGAGGGTGTATAAATAAACATAAATTGTTGCTAGATTAAGAAAGTAAATTTTTGTCCTAATTATAGTAACATGAGAAATATGATGCGCATCTTAATGTTCTTCAGGGCCCCGTCTTATGAAGAGTTACGATTGATCCAAATTAATCATAGTGCTCAAGAAACAATACACGTAGTAAGTGTGCGTTTTGCACGGAACGCATGATGTATGCAATATGGTATCGCGCTAGGGATATCTCGTGTGTGCGACGCATGAAAGACTTTAAAGATGAAGTTGAGTTCTGGTCATGCGATTGCATTGTGAAAGAAACGGTGTTGAATCAACCAGAAAAGGTTGATCATCTAGCATATAAGAATTTGTGTGTATTGCGAGGTTCTGGAATCATCAAAATGATAAGAAATTTGGCCAAGTCTTGGTAAAGTTACAAACACTGTACACAGAAAGATGTATATGGGATTACACGAACACGTGGCGTAAAAATCATACCCCGGAGTGTTACGATGTTACATGCAATATTTAGAATATGAAGGCATTTGAAGAGCCATGCTTTTCAGGGAACATGTCTTATCTCATGTTCTTCCACACTTGCATAATAAGAATGATAACGCTCACAAATTATTTTTTCACCTCTTCCCAGAGCTCAACCTTCTCTTTAACTCACCTTGATGTGCTGGCTCCCTGAGATTCTGGTAGATTAGAGTACGGATTGCCACTTGATGAATGTAATGTGAGAACCTCCATCAACACCAAACACACTAGGTCTTCCATACTCCCAAATACTGAAAGAGAAATACAAATTAATTCATTGATTAGGTGTTATCTTTATTTTATTTTTCCCATACAGACCCTACTACTTTAACTAGCCATTAAAGATCTATAAAGGAATTGGTTGGCTCACAATTTCACAATTTATAGATGTCATCCAGTTTCTTGTAATGATAGTATAATTTGATCATGTCTATCATCTTAACTATTTTTCACCTTTCATTGCACATGTATTTTAAATTAAATCTTAAAAGGAAGAACAGTAAACAATAGGTAAGAATATGTGTAACTTGATTCTTACTATTTACCAACTTGTATTAGTAATAAATTACTCAAATCAAAGAAATCTGACAAAAAGTTTTAGGGTGCTTACTAACTCTACACATGTGCTACTTTTGTTGTTATTTTTTCTTACCTTTTGATGGATCCTCAGCAAACTCCGCTGCCAACTCTTTAAGATACAGAACACCTGAACCTTGCTCTCTCCATGATATATGAAACACTTTAGACATGACCACCAACAGGGTGTGTTCACTTACTCCGCATAAGAGCAACTAGAAACGTAAAGATAAACGATACTTGTGATTATCATTACATTCATCATGTAATTTGTATGTGATAATGTAAATTGTATGAATGTAAAAATGTAAGGCGCATAAAGGATTATCTTCGATGATTATTATGCGCTATATAAATCACAATTATTATTATTATTATATGAAACACTTTAGACATGACCACCAACAGGGTGTGTTCACTAACTCTGCATAACAGCAACTAGAAACGTAAAGATAAACGATACTTGTGATTATCATTCCATAGTATATGAAACACTTAAGACACAACCATCAGTAGAATGTGTTCACTTAATCATTATGAATATATAGGTATTTATTAATTCATTCTTACTCGAGGGGAAGACTTCTTCTTGGCAGAGGGAACTTCTTCCACTTCCGTCGTCTCAATACCAGAATCCACATCCATCTGAGACAAAGACCTAATCAAAAACACAGAGAATACAACATGCATTAAAGAAAGTGGTACAGAAATGTAGCTGGTTTTGGCAAGTGTTAGATAAAAAGCTCGGGAAGTATAGAGTACCGAAGCTGTGACATCATAAAAATCTATTTTTTGGATTTCTCAATTTTTCCTTCATTTTCCAAAAGAGCATCAAAAATAATGTCCGAATGTCGAAAACCAATGGAATATATTAAGTATTGGCTGAGATATGACCATCTGAATAAATAAATGTCCTATGGGAACTCAGTGTTATAGTGCTCTGGCTCCTATGGAGGGATGAGAATTAATCTTTGGATTATGTCGTGCAGTATTGACCCGAAACCCAGTTAATTATAAAGTACCCTCATATTTATACCCTGACAAGGTGCCCAGTTTGAGATGCACATAAAAGCCAAGTTTATATCTTTATAATCCTTCCCCATAGAAAACCCAAACGCATTCATAATCCACTTCCCAGGAAAGACCACCTCTATTATGTTTAAGCCCCAGGCATAAAACTACCAAGTTGTCCATTGTTTTGGCGGCCCTCACCCGTGTCTTTGTCCCTTTGACACAATGTAACATACCCTCGTATTACTTGTATCCGTCTGTATAAATATTACATGTTCTGGCTTTCTGGAGGGAGTTCAGTTTTGATCACCATTAAATCAAGACCCTCTTTCTATCTGGCTCTCTCTTCATCTTGTGTTCTACATATGTGTAAGTCCATAATGATGTGACTGATTTGATTCTCAAAAGCTTGGAGATAATATATACTCTCATATATGACTCCGGAATTACAAGGCTCTCCTTGCTGCTTCATTGTATGAACCCAGGGAAAAAAAATACTTAAACAATTTTGGGGGCTTCTTTTAAAGCTTGCTTGCATGAAAATATCACTCTTTAATTTGTTTTGCATTGAACTCTATGCAAATTTTTGGGGGGCTCTTTTGTGACTTTCGGGGGCTCTTTTGGGCATTTTGGGGGCTAATTTGCCCCAAGCCCCCATGTATTTTTTTCACTGTATGTACCTCTTGGAGTCTCCTACTGCCAATATCTCATACACCGATTCAAACACAACAATTAGCAGGATTCCAGGTAGTGAAGTTGTCATAACTTTGATAATTAATTTGGAATGTTTCTTCTCAAATCAATCTAATAATCTTGGTTCGGCACTAACTGGCGCCCGGGGACACATGGGCGCCAAAAATCTAGGTCCAGACCCCTGACATTTCTAAATGTTTACATGTATCAAGACATTAAAAACTAAAATCTGCACCCTCTTACAAAAAAATAAATAATGTGCAGCCCTGTAAGAGTCTTTAATTTGTTTTAAAAATAAAAAGGTTGATTGATAAGGCCTAAAAAAAAAAATGTTGCATTGCCCTTTAGGTGCCAAAACATGGGTCGGTCAGTTGGAAATATATATATTTTTTTAAATTCCTCTTTGGGCTGATATTTCTCAGTTTTGAATGCTTCAATACATTATTTTTCTAAAAACGGTTACATTTTTGGGGGGGTCGGTCGCAAAGGGCAATACAACATCTCTTTTTTTTTAGGCCTTATTTAAACCAAGTGAGAACCCTGGTAGTTACATACCCTACATCACATGCTGATTGGCAGTCCATATCCATGCTTTGTGGTGGGTCAGCGTCCAGACTCCCAACCCCGCTGCTATCCAAGCTGGGCATAGGTTCCTCTGAGACGGGTGATTGGCTGCTGGCATTGCTCTGAGCGCCCTCTACGGAGCTTCCTCTTCCTAGATCACTGCAGGTAGCCGCAGAATCTACAATCATGATCATATGATAAACATTAAGGGTGGTATTCTCGAAAGCAGACTAACTTTAGTCCACCGACTAAGTATGAAATGCCATGAAGTGTCCATATAAATATATTTTTGAATAATTTGATATCCCTAAATTACCATTAAAACATAATTATATCATAGTTATACTGTTGTTTATTAATTATGTTAGCACATTTAATTTTAATTTAGTTACATATTAAATTATTCAAAAACATATTCACATGGACACTTGGCATTCCATACTTAGTCGGTGGATTTAACCATGGACTTAAGTTAGTCCCCTTTTGAGAATACCATCCAATCATTCAATGGCACTTGTACTATGCTTGGACTATAGCACTTCAACATTAGAGACAACACCTACACCTGGCTTTATTATGGAAAACTGAAAGTTTTTAATGCTCATAAACATGTAGTGTTTATTTTTATATTTTCAATCTGAAAGCTGAACTGCAAATGCATTCCATTATTATTGTATTTGTTTAAGCATATTTCTTGTGTTTTATGCAGAACCCTGCAGAAGTCTAGTACGTGAATTTTCATACTTTTATCTTATGCAACATAACAGGCTACTCTGGAATCGGGATGAAAATGAAAGAAAGAAAGAATTGAATAAACAAATGAATAAACAAAAACACAACTAAACAGAACAAAATAAATTAAAAAATAAATAAAAAATAAAGCAAATGCGGTAAATAAATGAATAATATCTGGACTGTATGCTGAATAGACAAACACCTGAATATGATGTAAGGCTATGAGTTATGAAATAAGACTTTTCAATGACATCTCACCTGCCACATCAATAGCAAGTGGAGGTCTTATTGGGCTAGCTGCAAGCTGAGTAGGGGAGGTAGGTGTCATTGACTCCTCCGCCCCGAATTCCTGGCTTGGTGTCGTCCTAGCCACTGGACCTGCAGGACTTCTATCCAGTCGAGCTAGACGCCTCCGTCGAATCTTACAATGAAAACCGAAATGATACAAACATCAGATCAATTATGGTCAAATTGATACAGGAAACCAAACGGATTACAAAGTTCTATGCATAGACAATATATTTATAGGATAATCTACATTTTTTGCTCTCTATACATGTACATCATGAAAAGAAATTAATTCTGTTTCTCAATTTTGTGTCCATTAAAGGCATAACCAGTTTTGGAAACACCTCTCTCTCAAAAAATGAAATGGAAGCTCTTATTACCAATCATGTGAAGGAATGTGTTTTGACTAATACATGATGATACAAATTTTGCCGGGAAACCGCCTACTAATTGATATATTTGGTAAATTATAATATCTTTCCGGACTGGATAGATATTGCGTAGTCCCGTATACATCTTTATGTATACATGTACAGTGCTTGTAACTTTACCAAGACTGGGCCAAATTTCATATCATTTTGATGATTCCAGAACCTTGCTGTACACACCAATACTTATATTCTAGATGATCAACCTATTCTGATCGATACCACAACGTTTCTTTCACAATGCAATCGCATGACCAGAACTGGCCTATACCTTTAAGCTTTCATAATTAAGAATGTGGAGAAGGAAATATGAGTCTGCAGATATGTTCATTACTTCATTGGAGATTCTTGAATCAAAGTTGAAAGTGGCTTTTGTGTACACCAACATTAATATGAATCACCTGAAGCATGAATTACAGACCTGAATTACATTACTGTCATTTAAAATGTACTTGGATCTCTCTCTCTCTCTCTCTCTAGCTATACGTAATACTAACTATGTATCATCTAGCCTATAATCTAGGCGGAGTGCCGAGCTTTTTTCTTTGCTGCTAGACTAACCTTAAGCAGAACGTCTGATACGGCGAGACTACGAACCGTGAGCCGCGGAGCGGCTCACCGCCTATACTCACTGGTCTAGCTTTAGTCGTTGTTTTTTTATTATCGACCATGAATCCGTGGCAGTTTTTCGTACGAAAAAAACCTCATGATTCATGGTCGATAATAAAAAAACAACGACTAAAGCTAGACCAGTGAGTATAGGCGGTGAGCCGCTCCGCGGCTCACGGTTCGTAGTCTCGCCGTATCAGACGTTCTGCTTAAGGTTAGTCTAGCAGCAAAGAAAAAAGCTCGGCACTCCGCCTAGATTATAGGCTATGTATCATCCACTTCATGTTGCAATCATGAACTTTCATCCCACTTCTCAATCGGAGTATAGACTGCTCACGTAGACATTTTTAGCTGAAATATCTTTTTTTAACATTTCTCATGCATGATTTACTGCACAAGCTCGACACTCGTGTCTCGTGCTGTGAGAATAAGGTACTGTGTGTGAGACTACTACATTTGTTTGGCGCGTGATGTGACCGGAGCTCATACATATTCATATTATGATGTCGCAAGGCCTCTATTTTTGGCTGGAACAATGACATCACTGTTCACAGTTTTCCTTCTCAATTTGAGATGGCTGTAGCTATCGGGCCCAAACCAACGCAAGATTGACTTAAACATCGTACTCTATCTACCTTCGAATGTTCAGTTTTTAAAAATTTGTATTTAAACAAATATATCCTTTTTTCTTTATATTTTCTAGCTGTTAGAAGTGGCATTTGTGAACATCTGATATGTTAATCTCTATCAAAAGTTCTTTGACTTAAATCGGATTCCATATTTTTAGGGTCTACCTTCTGCCAATGAGAAGGATTTTAGAGAGCAAACCTCTGCGCCCTCTAGGATTTTCTTAGTCGGTGGTGTGTGCGCATCATGTTCTTTTCTGTTGCTACCACAATTATTGGATTCAAATACATCAAAATCTGCAAGATCGTCAACAAATGGTGAAAGACCGTTACAGATCCGTGATTATAGGTATGTTGTGGAATGTATAATTGTATTTTTGTTTTTTATTGTAATCAATTTATTTTTTTTTAAATTATTTTCTTTCTGCTAATTTACCGAAGTGGGCGACGAGCGCACAAATCGTAGGTGTAGAAGCTGTACGCCCGGGTATTGGCCTCCCTAATATTGTACTTTAGTAGGGTGTCTGATCGCGCACCCGATGTTGTGTGCTAAAATCCTTCCCGTAGAGATTGCACGCATCCCTATGCAGTCAACGTGCATTGCGCGACCTAGACCGAAAGCTTCAGTCCCTATAATCATCGGTTGTTCCACTGAGACTACGTCTGGCTCCACTAGACCTCGGTTATAGGGACTGAATGACTGCCTATGCCAGCCTGTGTTGAAGATATTCGGCTAGATTTTAGCCGTTAGGCCCCTCCCACAAACTTGCCACGGCCGTATTGTTATGCCCCCCAAAATCCCCCGAAATGTCATTTTACCTCGTGAATATCCAATTTTGAATTAGGCCTAGGCTATAATACATCGGTTCCACTTACTAACTTGAATGATATAATCCGTTTAATGGTCCCTTTTAAGGAAATTATGGGTCAAAATCGACCTCCATGTTGAAAATCTTGCAAGCCGTTTTTAAACTCTCGCTGCCGTCAATCTCATCCCTTCTAGTCTACGCCGAAGGCAAAATGATTATGAAGGAAAAACTGTGCGCCATCTACACGTTCGTAATGGCGTTACCGAATTTTTCTGTCTCTTTCGTTCGTTGGCCTCTGATTTGGGTAAGGTCGGCTCTCTCTTTAGAGACAGAATAGCCCTATACGCTGTAGTGGCCGCGCGTTTGTACTAAGAAACGTTACACAAAACTTGGCCAAACTTAACCCCTAATTTTGATATTTTACCGGATTCATATCCGATGTATTTATACTCCTAAATTAGCTTTATGCTTAACTACTTCGGTTCCACTTACCAACTTGGCTGAAATAATCCGTTTAATGGTCCATTTTTAGGAAATTATGGGTCAAGATCGACATCCATGAAGAAAATCTTGCATTCGGGTCTCATTCTTTCTAGTCTACGCCGAAGGCAAAAAGATTAAAACGGAAAAACTGTGCATGTCATTACGAACTCGTAGCTCGTGCACAGTTTTTCCGTTATAATCATTTTGCCTTCGGCGTAGACTAGAAAGAATGAGACCCGAATGCAAGATTTTCTTCATGGATGTCGATCTTGACCCATAATTTCCTAAAAATGGACCATTAAACGGATTATTTCAGCCAAGTTGGTAAGTGGAACCGAAGTAGTTAAGCATAAAGCTAATTTAGGAGTATAAATACATCGGATATGAATCCGGTAAAATATCAAAATTAGGGGTTAAGTTTGGCCAAGTTTTGTGTAACGTTTCTTAGTACAAACGCGCGGCCACTACAGCGTATAGGGCTATTCTGTCTCTAAAGAGAGAGCCGACCTTACCCAAATCAGAGGCCAACGAACGAAAGAGACAGAAAAATTCGGTCTATGCGCGACCATGCAAAATTGGTCAATGATTTTATGAACAAATTGAAATTCAAACCTTTGTTGCTTGTGAGTTGCTTATGAGCCCATCGTGACAATCACAGCTTTATTACGTTGATAAGGGTTATATTTGAGAGGATTCTGATTACATTTTTTATTGAAATATGAAACAAAAATGGTGAAAAACGATCCATTGAAAATTGAAAAATCGTTCAGACACCCTAACTTTAGCGCTAAATAATGACTCCTAATGCGTGTTTGAGGCTGAGGTCGATACAGTTTACAGTAAGACTTCATGCATAAGTAGGAGTGATTGTAGGAGTGATCTCAGCCCAATTCATATATTATTACTAGATCTAGATCTAGACTATTCATTAAATGTATACGTGTACATTTTCTATAGGTAACACAATATTTAACGGGTGGGACAGCGTGCAACTGCACGGAACTGAAACACAACAACACGAAGAAAGCTAGAACAGAACAAAGAAATCAACAAAGCCTCCGCTGTATAATATCGGTTATTTCACAATACCTCATCTGGTGTGAGTTCACTCATTTTCACGATGTTTTTTGCAATATGGTTCCGTTGCAAAGTATGTGTAAAAAGGCAAGGTGCGGCCGGAAAATGTTCTGAATTTAAGACGATAGAATTGTTCGTTCATTCATTCAGCTGATTCATTTCGCCATTTTGGCTCAAGACGTGCGTATGCGTGCGTGCGCGTTTGGTTCTCAATCATATCATTCTCAATGATATCGTTCGCAAGCGTTCGCAAGTATGACGCACACGCAGTGCTTGTTATGATGACAACGCATATAATTACAATAATAATAGTAATAAAAAGCTTGCTTAAATAATGATCAAAACAAAGAAAGATAGGAGAAACCAGAGTACAGGGACAATTTGAGAAAAATCCGCCTACTCCTGCTAGACTTTCAATCCTTAAAC